>JBBHAA010001795.1:0-187500 GCA_037953035.1 Aquarana catesbeiana
GAACCCCTACCCATTCACATAGGGGAATTCCAGATTCTGATAAAAGAGGGCTTCCAGATTCTGATAAGCCCCCCGCTGACAGACCCCCACAACCACCGGGCAAGGGTTGTGGGTAAGGGGCTCTTGTCCCCATCAACAAGGGGACAAGATGGCCCAGTATGGTTCAGGAGGGGGGGTCGCTCTTTCGTTTCCATGCTCGGATAAGGGTCTGTTATGGATTTTGGGGTGCCCCACATCATTTTTTTTCCACTGGCGCGGGGTTCCCCTTAAAATCCATACCAGACCTGAGAGGCCTGGTATGGATTTTGGGGAGGACCCCCACGCCATTTTTTTTACATTTTGCCATTTTTTTCAATGATTTTTTATGTATATTGCCGGGATTCAGCAATACGTTACAGCCGCAAGCAATTTTAAATGACATTTTTTCCTTTAGAAATGTCATTTTGCTGCGGTACTGTTATAAACAAGGGAAAGAGGTGCTACTTTACAGGCGGATTAAGGGGACCCCCCAGGCACAATATTTAAAGGAATATTTCATTTTTATTGTTTTACTTTAAGCATTATTAAAATCACTGCTCCTAAAAAAACTGTCGTTTTAAAAAAAAATTTGTCCCCTGGGGCAGTACCTGGGTTCCCAAACACTTTTTATACATAAACTTGCATATAAGCCTTTAAAATTAACACTTTTGATTTTTCACGTTCGGGTCCCATAGACTTTAATGGTGTTTGCATGTTTGCACAAATTTTTTGTCTGTTCACATGTTCTGGTGCAAACCGAACTGAGGGGTGTTCGGCTCAACCCTACTCACCACTGCTGCTCTTCTGGGTTTTATGACAACCAGCTCACAGATCTACTTGATTCTACTCTCTTGCCTAGTATTTCGATATTCAAACAGAAATATATCGAAAATTCAAATCAGCCACTAATGGGGGAGAATATGACATAAAAGAACTCATCAACTGCAATAGCACCCACGTAACTTATGTCTTGGAATGCCCATGCCACATACAATATGTGGGCAGAACAACTAGACAATGGTGTGTTAGGGTCAGAGAACAAATAACGAACATAAAAAACAGATTTCATAAACACAGCGTTTCCAGACATTTTAAGAACTACCATAACAAAGATCCAACATGTCTAACGTTCTATGGCATTGATAAAATCAATGGACACTGGAGAGGAAACAACAAAAGAACCAAAATCTCACAAAATGACACAAAATGGGTCTTTCTATTAGAAACACTCCAACCAGCAGGAATGAATATCGATGTGGATCTGAACTGTTTCCTCACTAACTTTTAGGACCATTACGAATAAACAAACCTTTCGCCCGATGCAGAATGATCATAAACAATCTCCTAGATCTTCCATATATTAACAACTACAATACCTTAATGCAACAACCACCCCTTACACTTTTAACAATCTCAGTTTTAATATTTGCCCAAACACTCATGTTATAACATCTCTAATTAAATATACCCTTCAAATCAAAACTTATTTTGTTTAGTGACATCCATTTACCCATTTCAGCAATCTAGACCATTGAACACCTAAGGTCGGATAAGTGCATATATTTCCCCTCCTCTTTTACATATTCTCTACTTCTAAACATAATTCTCCTTTTTATTTCATATTTTTATTCTTATTCTTATTTTTATTTTTATTTAATTTTTCATTTTTTAGTTTTTTTTTTTATTTAATTTTAATTTCGTTTCTAATATTATGTATTATTTTTAATATATTGCCCTAAAAAGTTTATTAATAATACAGTACAATACATCTCGAATATTTTATAAAAAAAAAAATGTTATTCATGTATGCATATAATGTTTCTCTGTTGTTAGTATTTCTGGTTTTTATTTGTATTTCTAATTTTATTTTTATTTTTATTTTTATTTTTAATTTTATTTCATTTATTTTTATTTTTATTATTTCATTTTTACGGTATTTTAATTCTTAAAAATCATAACCCATTTGAGAATGCGGTATGCAAATAATGTATCTAGTGCATAAGGGGAATTCACCCATAACTAAGAAACCCATGTTCATTCCCAAAATATGAGCTTAAGCCGATACTATATGTAGTCACAATCCCGGATATCGGCTTACATTGAACATACGGGGAAGACTGACGAGCTGCAGCTAAAAACAGGCTCCACAGCCGAGATCCCCAGACTCCGGTCTGTAATATCCACCCCAAAATGGTCGCTGAATAAAAGGAGTGCTCAGCAGCACTAAGCACACAATGCATTATTTAAACTAAGGAGGTGTAGCAAGATGGATGCCCCAGCAGACGTCCTATGACGAAACGCGTAGGGCGGGACTTATCCACGTCTTGCGTCACCTCCAGAGAGAACAGTACTACCGATTACCGCGGACTGTGTTTTACTATTTGCTTACCAGTATCGTTAAAAATGTGAGTATAAACTTAATATATGGCACAATAAAAGATTTTTAAACGGGTTCACGCCATGGACATTCCCTTTTTTCCATGGTGGACATATCCTAAGCCGGCATAACACTCACAGTACGGACCTGAGACATCCAGGGCTGCTACACAGGGGCAAACACTGTGACCGCTCATACCCCTGCAGGGGTGTCCCTATTTGGTGAGTGCAAGCACAATAAGACCTCGGCTAAGGAGCACCATCACAAGACCAGCACATGAATAAGGAATGGTTTTTAAAAACACCATCTTTTATTTACTAAAGGCAAATCCACTGTGCACTACAAATGCACTTGGAAATGTACTTGAACGTGCAGTCACTGTAGATCTTATGCCCCGTACACACGATCGGAAATTTGGCCAGCAAAAGACCTATGAGAGCTTTTGGTCAGAAAATGCGACTGTGTGTATGCTCCATTGGACTTTTGCTGGCGGAATTCCCACCAGCAAAAGATTGAGAGCAGGTTCTCTATTTTTCGGTCGGAAAAAGTTCCTATCCGAAAATGCGTTCGTCTGTATGCAATTCCGGCGCGCAAAATTCCTATGCATGCTCGGAAACAATTCGACGCATGCTCGGAAGCATTGAACTGCATTTTCTTGGCTCGTCGTAGTGTTGTACGTCACCGCATTCTTGACGGTCAGAGAACTTTTGTGTGACCGTGTGTATGCAAGCCAAGCTTGAGCGGAATTCCGTCGGAAAACACATCCAAGATTTTTCAGACAGAAAATGTGTACGGGGCATGAGGGGGACATGCAAGGAAAATAAAAAGCAACATTTTTGCTTGCACATGCTTAGATGATAGAAATCAACATAGCTTCCCCTCAGATCTACAGTGACTGCACTTCCAAGTGCTCTTGCAGTGCACATGTAGTGCACAGTAGATTTGCCTTTAGTAAATAAACCCCTATGACACAGACCCTCCGGTTATCCACCTGAAACACCGACCCAGCATTATTCACTTACACACCCACTTTCTCTGGCCCCAAGCTGTCCTAGCTGGAACATACCAATCTCTTTTTATTTAGCTTGTTGTTCTCTCAGGCACCCTTTCCTTCCCAAATGAATTAATTTGTACCATAAAAGAAAAGTTTTTTAAAATGCTCAGAATATTTCTGGAGCCTATACTTACATCTATAAGGTTATTTCGTACTATGCAATGGATTGATCCTGGTATGCAGTTGGGTAGAGATTTTTGAGCCTCCAAAAAATTTGGAGGTGGGTTAGAGGAGGCGCCACTAGCATAAAAAGATGTTTTGGAATAAGCTCTTCAAAAAGTATTTTTTGTCATATAGCAAGCTGTGCATTTGTGGCTCTATAGTTTTAATTTCTTCAGGATAAGGATAGAAAATAGTGTTGCGTGAACGGTTTGGTCCAAGCATGAGTTCAGGCCAAATATTGGCTGTTAGCCCTGTTCGACTTTATTGATATTCAACGGGCTGAGATCAGTCCAAAGTCGGACCAAAGTAGTGCAGGAACCTTTTCCAAAGTCGGACCAGTTAAGTTGGCTCTCATAGGGAATCAATGATTTATACGCGTCATGTGACATGTACTCTCAAAGTTGGAGCGCATATTGCACCAGTGTGAACCACCAGGGCCATCTTTAGAGCATTATAGCCCCCCGGGCAATACAGTGTACTGGGGCCCTGTCTACACTACACTATATGCACTGACCACTACACTACATACCACACCACACTGACCACTACACTACACTAACCTACCTGGTTCCTATACTGACCACTACACTACACACTGACCACTACACTCCACACAGACCACTACACACCACACAGACCACTACACTACACACTGACCGCTACACACCACACCACCCTGACAGATTCCTATACTGACCACTACTAAACAATCTACACTGTCCACTGACCACTACACAATACACTACCCACAGACCACTACACAATACACTACATACTGACCGCTACACAATACTCTATCCACAGACCAATACACCACACACACACACACACACACACATACTACACAATACACTACACACAATACACTATACACTACACACACACACACACACACACACACACAATACACTATACACTGACTTTATGGCTGCTCCCTCTCCCCAGACCATATTTACTCCCCCCCGGGCCAGCAACAAAACTTACGAGTGAGTCTCTTACCTTTTTTTCTTTCATGATTTTCTCTGCCTCTGCGCAGCTGCCTGTCACACTGCCAGACTGCCTGCCCCGGTGAGAACATGATCAGTGACCCAGAGAGGAGGAGAAGAAGACGACATCGGGCACAGACTGCATGCCCCGGCGGGGACATGATCGGTGACCCGGAGAGGAGGAGGAGAAGACAGAGGCCACAGCTCACAGTGATGGCCAGCCCCACTCTCCCGCGATTGAGGACAGGCCAGCCCCATCTGCCGCACATGACCTCTTTCGCCCAATCACAGGGCACCAGGAGCCAGGCTGAGACTGGACATGGCGGCCGGAGTGCGGGGTCACAGAAAATTGGAGTGAGGGTGACACATAGATGCTTGGCTGGGGTTGCTGGGCAGGTGGGGCCCCCCAGGCAAGTAGGCCCCCCGGGCAACTGCCCAGCGTGCCCAATGGAAAAGACGACCCTGTGAACCAGGCCTAATCACTTATTTCAGTGTAAATAAACGTCCTTCTAAAGGTAGCATAGAAATTGCTTTCAGCAATAAGGTCTCCAAGGATGAGATCAAGCACACAACACTTCTTATTTGGCAGCAATCTTTCATTGTCACTATGGGGTTTATTTACTAAAGGCAAATCCACTGTGCACTACAAATGCACTTGGAAATGTACTTGAACGTGCAGTCGCTGGAGATCTTATGCCCCGTACACAAGATCGGAAATTTGGCCAGCAAAAAACCGATGAGAGCTTTTGGTTGGAAAATGCGACCGTGTGTATGCTCCATCGGACTTTTGCTGGCGGAATTCCCACCAGCAAAAGATTGAGAGCAGGTTCTCTATTTTTCGGTCGGAAAAAGTTCCTATCCGAAAATGCGTTCGTCTGTATGCAATTCCGACGCGCAAAGATCTTATGCATGCTTGGAAACAATTCGACGCATGCTCGGAAGCATTGAACTGCATTTTCTTGGCTCGTCGTAGTGTTGTACGTCACCGCATTCTTGACAGTCAGAGAACTTTTGTGTGACCGTGTGTATGCAAGCCAAGCTTGAGTGGAATTCTGTCGGAAAACCCATCCAAGATTTTTCAGACAGAAATTCCGCTCATGTGTACGGGGCATGAGGGGGACATGCAAGGAAAATAAAAAACAACATTTTTGCTTGCACATGCTTAGATGATAGAAAGCAGCAGAGCTTCCTCTCAGATCTACAGTGACTGCACTTCCAATTGCACTTGCAGTGCACATGTAGTGCACAGTAGATTTGCCTTTAGTAAATAAACCCCTATGACACAGACCCTCCGGTTATCCACCTGAAACACCGACCCAGCATTATTAATTTACACACCCACTTTCTCTGGCTCCAGGCTGTCCTAGCTGGAACATACCAATCTCTTTTTATTTAGCTCGTTGTTCTCTCAGGCACCCTTTCCTTCCCAAATGAATTAATTTGTACCATAAAAGAAAAGTTTTTTAAAATGCTCAGAATATTTCTGGAGCCTATACTTACATCTATAAGGTTATTTCTCACTATGCAATGGATTGATCCTGGTATGCAGTAGGGTAGAGATTTTTGAGCCTCCAAAAAAATTGGAGGTGGGTTAGAGGAGGCGCCACTAGCATAAAAAGATGTTTTGGAATAAGCTCTTCAAAAAGTATTTTTTGTCATATAGCAAGCAGTGCATTTGTGGCTCTATAGTTTTAATTTCTTCAGGATAAGGATAGAAAATAGTGTTGGGTGAACGGTTTAGTCCAAGCATGAGTTCAAGCCAAATATTGGCTGTTAGCCCTGTTCGACTTTATTGATATTCAACGGGCTGAGATCAGTCCAAAGTCGGACCAAAGTAGTGCAGGAACCTTTTCCAAAGTTGGACCAATTAAGTTGGCTCTCATAAGGAATCAATGATTTATACACGTCACGTGACATGTACTGTCAAAGTTGGAGCGCATGTTGCACCAGTGTGAACCAGCAGGTCCATCTTAAGAGCATTATAGCCCCCCGGGCAATACAGTGTACTGGGGCCCTGTCTACACTACACTATATGCACTGACCACTACACTACATACCACACCACAATGACCACTACACTACACTAACCTACCTGGTTCCTATACTGACCACTACACTACACACTGACCACTACACACCACACAGACCACTACACACCACACAGACCACTACACTACACACTGACCGCTACACACCACACCACCCTGACAGATTCCTATACTGACCACTACTAAACAATCTACACTGTCCACTGACCACTACACAATACACTACCCACAGACCACTACACAATACACTACATACTGACCGTTACACAATACTCTATGCACAGACCAATACACCACACACACACACACATACACATACTACACAATACACTACACACAATACACTATACACTACACACACACACACACACACACACAATACACTATACACTGACTTTATGGCTGCTCCCTCTCCCCAGACCATATCTACTCCCCCCACGGGCCAGCAACAAAACTTACGAGTGAGTCTCTTACCTTTTTTTCTTTCATGATTTTCTCTGCCTCTGCGCAGCTACCTGTCACACTGCCAGACTGCCTGCCCCGGTGAGAACATGATCAGTGACCCTGAGAGGAGGAGAAGAAGACGACATCGGGCACAGACTGCATGCCCCGGCGGGGACATGATCGGTGACCCGGAGAGGAGGAGGAGAAGACAGCGGCCACAGCTCACAGTGAAGGCCAGCCCCGCTCTCCCGCGATTGAGGACAGGCCAGCCTCATCTGCCGCACATGACCTCTTTCGCCCAATCACAGGGCACCAGGGGCCAGGCTGAGACTGGACATGGCGGCCGGAGCACGGGGTCACAGAAAATTGGAGCGAGGGTGACACATAAATGCTTGGATGGGGTTGCTGGGCAGGTGGGGCCCCCCAGGCAAGTAGGCCCCCCGGGCAACTGCCCAGCGTGCCCAATGGAAAAGACGACCCTGTGAACCAGGCCTAATCACTTATTTCAGTGTAAATAAACGTCCTTCTAAAGGTAGCATAGAAATTGCTTTCAGCAATAAGGTCTCCAAGGATGAGATCAAGCACACAACACTTCTTATTTGGCAGCAATCTTTCATTGTCACTATGGGGTTTATTTACTAAAGGCAAATCCACTGTGCACTACAAATGCACTCGGAAATGTACTTGAACGTGCAGTCGCTGGAGATCTTATGCCCCGTACACAAGATCGGAAATTTGGCCAGCAAAAGACCGATGAGAGCTTTTGGTTGGAAAATGCGACCGTGTGTATGCTCCATCGGACTTTTGCTGGCGGAATTCCCACCAGCAAAAGATTGAGAGCAGGTTCTCTATTTTTCGGTCGGAAAAAGTTCCTATCCGAAAATGCGTTCGTCTGTATGCAATTCCGACGCGCAAAATTCCTATGCATGCTTGGAAACAATTCGACGCATGCTCGGAAGCATTGAACTGAATTTTCTTGGCTCGTCGTAGTGTTGTACGTCACCGCATTCTTGACGGTCAGAGAACTTTTGTGTGACCGTGTGTATGCAAGCCAAGCTTGAGCGGAATTCCGTCGGAAAACCCATCCAAGATTTTTCAGACAGAAATTCCGCTCATGTGTACGGGGCATGAGGGGGACATGCAAGGAAAATAAAAAACAACATTTTTGCTTGCACATGCTTAGATGATAGAAATCAACAGAGCTTCCTCTCAGATCTACAGTGACTGCACTTCCAATTGCACTTGCAGTGCACATGTAGTGCACAGTAGATTTGCCTTTAGTAAATAAACCCCTATGACACAGACCCTCCGGTTATCCACCTGAAACACCGGCCCAGCATTATTCACTTACACACCCACTTTCTCTGGCCCCAGGTTGTCCTAGCTGGAACATACCAATCTCTTTTTATTTAGCTTGTTGTTCTCCCAGGCACCCTTTCCTTCCCAACACTGGTTCTCCTTGTCTATTACCACATCTACAGCCAGGACTCCTACCACACTATGTATTAAACATTTTGTACCAAGTTTAGCTTTAATCAGCAAATACATGAACACAGGACCACACATACTCTATTATATTGTAGCAGCAGTAACAATGTAACATTTAGAGGCCATGTGACTTACAGCTGTCTGAGGCTTAAAGTGGTAGCTCATTATATCACAGTTTAAGTGGTTGTAGAGGCTAAAGTTTTTTTTAGTTTAGTGCATTATCTGCTCTGTGTCAATAAACACACAGCCTTGCTCGGGATTGAGGCTGCACATGTGTCACTATAGGAAGCGGCTTCCTGTGGTGGCACATGGCGAAGAGGGGAAGCCTAGAGCACCGGGGCTGGGGGGTGATCCCAGCAGAGGGGGATTGGTGCTGCTCTGTGCAAAACCATTACACAGAGTAGGTAAGTATGACACGTTTGTCATTATTTTTTTGCAAAGAATGTTTACAATCACTTTAACATTATAGCTAGTGCCACAAAGGAAGTGTGAGTCCAAAGCCGGAGAGGACAGAGCCAGAAACGGTGATGAGTTCCGCTGCCTATGGGAGTCACAGAGAAATATTAAAATTTGGTGAGTATATACAGCCCACTAGCTTTTACATGCTTTTAAAAGTAAAGTTCATGGATAGAATGAATCGTGACGTGAATCTGTAATTTTTCCCACGCAGGGCAAAGAAACCTGTTCACTGTTATAGAAAGAAGAAATATCCCCTGACTGGACTTTTAAGGCACTAGAATTCAATTGTATGTAGAAAAGTATATATTTTATCAATAGCGTACATACATCATAAGATACAGAATAAAAAAATATATAGATGGAATGTTAACAATACTGCATGTAAGTTTGGACAGTCACCACAGCAATTGACAGTATTTTCTTACAGTATTTTGTGCACATATACCGGTTGGCTGGCTCACCATCTCCAGCGCTCGGGTGGCTCGGTTTGACACCCTCAGCTGAGTAGCTTGGTTGGTTTGGCTGTCAGCTCTGTAGCTCTGTGGCGTTTCCCTCACCCCCTTAGGTTGCATGACGTTGGGGGCCGGTCTGTGGCAGCGCTCCCCGCATGAGTGTCCCCCGTTCTTGGGTCTCACACCCGGGTCTCCTCCTATCACTCTCCCCATTGATACTACACGTGCCCTGGCTTCCTTGCCCTTAATCACCTTGGAGCAGGTAATTATTTCTTTTCACCTTTCCCACATCTATCTTCTCCTTCCCGCCTTTCACTTTACCCTTCTGGTCAATTTCTTCCCTGTTGCGGCCTCACTTATTCTTCCATTTTCCTTCTTTTTTTCTGCTTTTTCTTTTTTCTTTCTTTTTTCTTTTTCCTACATTTCTTTCTGCTTCCTGTTTTTTCTTTTTTCCTCTGTTTCCAATCCTTTCTCTCTGCTTTACACTTCCTACACACTCCTTTATTCACTTACCCCTTCATTGTTTGCTTATTTTTCAGAGGTTCCCCCTACTGGAGCCCCTCCTTTTTTACCACCCACCATTGTCACTCCCACACTCTCACCCATCCGTGGTGTTCTCTGTGCTGGTTGTGTGTCACCCCGATATGCTCCCTCAGCTCCGGGATGTGGCATGTTTGGCTGGCCTGACTCTCATGGCTGTACCACCACTGCGCAGATATGTATGTAAGTCTGTGGGTCTAATGTACATATATGGGGGGTTCTCATATTCTACATTTGCCCACCTTTTTCTGAGATTTAAAATGTGGCTGTTTTCCCTACTCTTAGGTGATCACAACGGTTTTGCTCGTGATGAGTGGCTATAAGGTCCCGAAACGCGTAGCGCTTACAGCTACCGCTATGTGTACGCAATTATTAACTATGTATGGACATTCCATCTTGACCTATTCTTCTTATTTTTGTCATTCCATCCAAGTGACACTTTAATGTGTCACATATTTATATATTATTTGTGGATTTAAGGTATCATGTTCTTCATGCCAGCTCACCTCATTGTTGGACCCTGCAGGGGGTCAAACACACTTTGCACACAGTGCAATTCTCCTTTAGGTATGGCTCCACAACGATCATCAGCGGTTCCTAGTATGCCCTTAAGAGTCAGACACACTCTGCAAAAATTGCAATATCCTTTGAATATTTAAAAATTTGGCTCCATATTGATCTACAACAGTTCCAAAGTGACATAAAAAACAAAAGATTCCACCGCCAAGCTCCACCTCTACTAGTTATGTCACCATCCTCGTGGCTCCATCTGGAGGAATGAGCCGTGCGGTTATGGCCGCGTGCATTTATAGATTTGTGGCAATACAGGCATGTAAATTCCGGTTTGCGCATGCGCCATGGGCTCCGGTGATCCCGGAAGTCTGCACATGCGCACTATGATAATCCAATATGTAGAAACAATTTTTCCTTGGGGTGCGTGTATGATGAACTTCCAGCTCACCCGGAAGTCCGCACATGCGTAATTGCTGCATACGGCAATAGTGATAGTCAACAACACTACAGCAAAATGGCTGAAAATTGAAGACATACAGTATATCAACTAATATAGAGGTAGGGAAGAGGTGGAATAGATATCTCGCCAGATATATGAATGAATAAAAACAAAAAACAAATTGACTAAGGATAAAATCTAAAACACATTGTATATAATGAATTAACATCAGTCGCAGCTAGTATACAAATTCCTTCTTCTGTTTGAATTTCTTCTAACAATTGAATAAGGTGCCCCTCAAATATCTCTAGTTTTCTGTACTAAAGTTTGCAAGTGATGATCTAGGTATTGGCTCATCCTGGCTCCAACAGATTCAATTCCATTAATTACCCATCAATTCTTCCAACTCATTTTTGTAACTCCTTGTGGGGTTACTTCTTAGTGGAATATATGTCTCGTTATCTTCTAATGCCACGTACACGCGATCGGGATTTTGGTCGGAAAAAGGTATGATGCCTTTTCCGGCAGGATTCCACTCAGGCTTTTCTTGCATACACACGGTCACACCAAATTCCGACCGCTAAGAAGGCAGTGACGTACAACACGTACTATAAAAGGGAAGTTCAATACCAAGTGCGCCACCCTTTGGGCTCCTTCTGTTAATCTCTTGTTTATCTCGTGTGAGTAGAAGTTTGGTGAGAGACGATTTTTCAGCCTCGTGCTTTTCAGTCCGTTACTGCTCTTCAGTTTGTGCTTGTGGGTTTATTTCTGGTTTTCAGTGCGTGCAGTCAGTTCGTATCTTTTTTTCAGCGCGTTCTTGTCCGCTTGTTTCTGATTTTTAGCTCACTCTTCACAGGCCTTGCTGTTCTTCAGTGCGTTTTGTTAGTTCATTCTGAAGCCATGTTGCGGTTATGTACTCGTCGTAGAGTTCGTGCTGTTCGTGCTGTGCTGGGGCTTGATGTTGGGGTTCTTACTTTGAGCCAAGTCCAGTCCATGAACAGGGTGGGGAGGGGTTCATGAACAAAGAATTGGTTGCTCCAGCATGACCAATTCTCTCACATGCCTTTGCTGCATGAGATCCAGGAGAATAACCCTGACGATTTCAGGAATTATGTCTAGATGACGGACCCCGTTTTTCACCTTCTGTTGGCTTTGCTGATCCCTTATATTAGCAGGCAGGACACCTGCTTGCGGCAAGCCATCACTCCAGAGCAGAGGCTAGTCACCATGTTGCGGTACTTGGCGACTAGGAGAAGTCTGCAGGACCTCAAGTTCTCGACAGGCATCACCCCTCAGGCTCTGGGAATCATTATTCCAGAGACCTGTTCAGAGACCTATTCTGCCATCATTCAGGTCCTGCAGAAGGACTATATTAGGGTAAGTTTTCTCCTTTAACATCACATTCTATGTATTTAATGTATGCTGTTTTGTATTTATTTCATCATTCCTTAATTACCATGATGGTAATATGCTGTGAATGTCCCCTTTGTCTTCATGCAGGCTCCTTCTTAATGCTCCTTTTTTGTCCTTCATGCATATTTGCCTTCACTAACTTCCCCAGCATGCTATCCTGGGCCCATATCCACCTAGCCTAGTCACTTAACAATGTATTTTGTCAGCTCCATGTCCCGGTCTCCTTTACGGTGCGGGGAGCTGAGGTGCTCCTATTAGACCCGCCCATGATCGGATCACCTATAATTCCTTTAATTAGAAGGCTTTTCCGTCCTCTGTGTGCAGAAGCTCTCATCTCAGGCAGCCATCGCAGGTCCCGTCCAAGCCATGTACCCTTCTCTTACTTTTCTAAGTTCCATTTTATGTAAATCCAGCACTACCATTCTTTTGAACACTTCGATATGTCCATTATCACTGATCGGTGGGTTAAATAAAGATTTATTTCTAAGAGACGTATGTTGGAATTAATTTTCTTTTGGTGCAAACCTTCTCTCCATAGGTTGAGATAACATGTATTTTTTTAATATTGAGTTTCCTTACATATTTTTGAACATCTACATAAACATCAAACTATTCCACACAGGTGCATATTTAAATCCCTTATCCAAAACAATTGTTTCTTCTTTGGTAAGTGGTACATCAATTAAATTAAAAATTCCCTCTCCTACTGTTCTCTTTTTCACTTGTTTCTTATATCCTGCTCTGCATCCCCTCTTCCTGGTGGGCTTCTTCTTCTCCTGTCGTCTCTGTCCATCCATTTTGGAGTTTTTTCCCATCTTCACTCTAAAAAATGCCTAGGGGTTCTATTGGTGTCCCATTCATCCCTCAATGGTTCGTATCTGTAATTGTTTCTACATACCAGATTACCATAGCGAAACGGCAATTTACATTCCTGTATTGTAACAAATCTATAAACGCACCCCGCCTTTGCCATACGGCTCATTCTTCCAGGTGAGGCCACGAGGATGGTAGCGTAACTAGTAGAGGTGGAGCTTGCCGGTGGAATCTTTTCGCTACACGTGAGATCTTATTGGAATACGTTTACATGCTGTTTTTTACTTCAATAAATGTGAGTTTATCTTAAGCTGGGGTGGTGAGGTTCTGTCCATCTAACACCTTGGGTACTGCACTATTAGAAGCACTTTTGTTTTTTATGTAACTTTGGAACTGCTGGAGAGCAATTTGGAGCCAAACTTGAATTATTGGAAGGAAAGTGCACTTTGTGCAGAGTGTGTCTGACTCTTAAGGGCATACCAGGAACCGCTGATGATCGTTGTGGAGCCATACCTAAAGTAGAATTGCACTGTGTGCAAAGTGTGTTTGACCCCCTGCAGGGTCTAACAAGGAGGTGAACGTGCATTGCACTCGATGATGGGAGCACATTCCACAGAGTAGTGTGGAGTCTTAGTAAAGCACGTTGGATTAGGAGGTTTTTTTTATGCACCTTTTATAGGAAGATTCTCTTATTGACTTTTATGTCACAAATGGTCTACAATCAAATTTTGTGCACTATATGGACTTTATTGGCCTTATTAATTTCACACATATGTTGGTCTAGTTCATTAGTAATTGGTCTACCAGCAGCGCTATCACATTTAATTATTTTATATTACTAAATAAGAATTTTGAATTAGAGCAAAATCACAAGGCATCTTCAGACATCACACCATATCAGTAATTACTTCAATAAAGGTGTAAACTGCTTTCTCTTCTAGATATGTCTTACATAAATCATCGGAAATTAACAAAGCTTTGCATGCATGAATTTGGAAATAGAGCGAGTAAGATGTTTGCTCTTTCTATCCATAAAAAAAACAGACACAGACTTGTATACAAAAAAAAAAAAAAATGTTTTTTTTTTTTATCAGAGACTCCTCTGATAAAAAAAAATTCATGTTTTTGCTTCCAAACAAATAACCAAGGCTTTTCATAATTTGTATTTTTCCCTATGTAATATATCATCTATGAAGGCAAAAGGTTCTCATTCAGCAGAAAAAGTGCTTGGGTATATTCACTCCACTGCACTTCCCTCTCTATCTGGTGATATAGCAGGGTCACTTGCATCTCCATTTACGAGGGCAGAGGTTATGGATCTACTTAAAAATCTGCCACAAATTAACCACTTACTGACCGCCGCATGACGATGTACTTCCAAACTTTGAACGGGGATATCGTTGTTATGGCAGCAGCTGCCGTTTTCGTGCGGCGGCCGGCTCTCAGATAAAAGTGGTCCCTGTGGTGGATTCGCCGCAAGATCACTTTTATTGGTGGCGGGAGAGGGGCCCCCCCTCATGCCGCGATCCGGTGCCCTCCGCCGCTTACCGGAGCCATCGGTAGTGGCAGAGGCAATCGCACCTGTCTCCATCCTGTGCCTGGAGACGAGTGAGGCTAAGATGGCGCCCACTCGTCTCCATGACACTGCTGGGCGGAAGCAACGTCAAAACGTCACTTCCGTTCACGCCTCTTAAAGGCACATTTTTTTAAATGTCATTTTTTTAAATGACTTTTTTTTATTGCATTTTAGTGTAAATATGAGATCTGAGGTCTTTTTGACCCCAGATCTCATATTTAAGAGGTCCTGTCATGCTTTTTTCTATTACAAGGGATGTGGGGAGCATTGATAGCTTCAAGAAACTATTAGATAATCACCTGAATGACCGCAACATACAGGGATATGTAATGAAATACTGACACATAATCACACACATAGGTTGGACTTGATGGACTTGTGTCTTTTTTCAACCTCACCTACTATGTAACTATGTAACTATGTTTACATTCCTTGTAATAGGAATAAAAGTGACACAATTTTTTTTTAAACAGTGTAAAAATAAATAAAATACTGTAAAATAAAAAATAAAAATTAAAAACATTTTTTTAAAAAACCCCCGTCCCCAGGAGCTCGCGTGCAGAAGCGAACGCATACGCAAGTAGCGCCCGCATATGAAAACGGTGGTCAAACCACACATGTGAGGTATCGCCGTGACCGGTAGAGCAAGAGCAATAATTCTAGCCCTAGACCTCCTCTGTACCACAAAATATGCAACCTGTAGAATTTTTTAAACGTCCCCTATGGGGATTTTTGAGGGTAAAAGTTTGACGCCATTCCACGAGCGGGCGCAATTTTCAAGCGTGACATGTTGGGTATTAATTTACTTGGCGTAACATTATATTTCACAATATAAAAAAAAAATTGGGCTAACTTTACTGTTGTCTTATTTTTTTATTCAAAAAAGTGAATTTTTTCCAAAAAAAGTGCGCTTTTAAGACCGATGCGCAAATACGGTGCAAAAAAAAGTATTGCAATGACCGCTATTTTATTCTCTAGGGTGTTAGAAGAAAAACCATATATATATAATGTTTGGGGGTTCTAAGTAATTTTCTAGCAAAAAAAACTGTTTTAAACATGTAAACACCTAAAATCCAAAACGAGGCTGGTCATTAAGTGGTTAAGAACCCTGCTCCAAACGTATTTTCATGATTGTTTTACAAAACTTTTCAGGAGTAATTGTCCCCTATACTATTAGGTACATTGAATGCAGCATCTGATACTTTTCCTTTTTGCAAAAAACCCTAAGAGGCCTATATTACCGGAATACTTAAGTAGGGCAAAGATCCCTCTCTTTGTCCAAGTTACCGCCCAAAATCACTGATTAATGTGGACATAAACATTTAAGCTAAAATGATTGCTAATTACATGAAACCTCTCATGCCATCTCTTATTTACTTGAACCAAGTAGGGTTTGTGTCAGGTCACCTTGAGGCTAGGTGACAGATGCACACCGTAGGGATCAGGAGTGCACCGCAAGGTAGTGGACCCTACAGCTGACTGCTGCGGATGGGAGTCAGGGTGGTAAGGAAGGCAGGGCCGCAGCACAGATCCCACCGGGGTTAGAGCGTAAGATTCCCTGGGGCATGGAGTCTAAGAGCCAGCAGGTGTTCACCAGAGCCTCTAGTGGTGAGGATGGACTGGGTTGCAACTGGCTCCAGGTCACGACCCCCAGGGTCCCCCAGCTCACACCCATAGTAGGAAACAGGAGGATAGGGATAGTAAGGGAATAAGCCAAGGTCGGGGCCACAAGCAGACAAGGACAACAGAGTTCACGCCAAGGTTCAGGGTCACAGGCAAACAGGGATAGTCGGGGACACGCCAAAGGTCAGGGTCACGAGCAGACAGGAATAGTCGAGAACAGGCCAAAGTCGGTAACTGGAATCAGACGCAGGAAACACAGCAAGCTTGCAGTGCACAGTTTAATATAGGGTTCCCTGATAGGGCCTGGGGTGGGGCCATGCTTAGAGGAGAGGTTATAAAACCAGTCAGGTGAGAGTCAGCTGGTCTTTAGAGATGAACACATGGAGACAAGTAAGCTGACAGACAAAACTCTATTACATAACCATGACAGTTTGTTTCTCAAGAATACTGGTAAGTAAACATGTGCAATTTGTTTCGTTCCAAATTAATTTTTCTAATTATCGAAAGCCCGTTTAACGTTTTTTTCCGAAAATTCGTATATTCATACATTCTTAAATCTGAAAATAAGGATGAAAATCTGAAAATTAAAAAGAACAAAAAAACAAAAATTAGCCCTCATGCACACAGGCTGTTAACGTTATGAAAACGCCAGTATCTTTGCAGTGATTTTTTAAAACTTTTTTAAGCTTTTTTCAGCGTTTTTGCAATAGCGTTTTTTAGCGTTTTTGAGCGTTTGTTAGCGTTTTTCCGCGTTAGCGTTTTTTAGCGTTTTTTTTTTTCAAATTTTTTTTTTTTTTTAATGGATCAAAAACGTTAAAAAACGTTGGTGAATGACGTTTTTGAGCGGTTTTGGGCGTTTTTCAGCGTTTTTCAGCGTTAGAGCGTTTTTACAGCTGAAAAACGTCTTTCAGAACCCATTGGACCTGGGTTTTTTTTACAGCTTAAAAACGCCTATGCCACTTGCAGCTCAAAAACGCCTAGGTGGGCAGGAAGCCATAGACTAACATAGACAGGCCTTTTTAAGCTGCAAAAAAAGCTCAAAAAAGCAGCTGTAAAAACGTCCGTGTGCATGAGGACTAAGAACAAAAAACCGAAAATTCGAAAATCTGAAATAATAATAATTATACTATTACTAACTATTAAATTATTGGTATTGGAGTTTCCTTTTAAATTTCGCTGTTAGTAAACGTAACAAATATGAATTTATCTGAAGTTATTAATTTTCCCGAAATAAGAATTTCGATCATAATAAATGATCCGAAAAACGAAAAAAAAAAAAAAACGAGTGAAACGAAAACGAAAATAAATGAATTTTTCAGCAGTGCACATGTCTACAGACCCTTACTTTTATGGTTTATGCCAAAAAGAATAAAATACCCCTTATGCTGCCTACACATGGTTTGGAAATGCTGCCAGCAAAAGTCTGATGTGAGCTTTTGGTTTGGAAAATGCGACCGTGTGTATGCTCCATCGGACTTTTGCTGGCGGAATTTCCGCCAGCAAAAGATTGGGAGCAGGTTCTCGATTTTTCAGACGGAAAAAGTTTCTATCGGAAAAGCCCTTCGTCTGTATGCAATTCTGACGCGCAAAATTCTGACGCATGCTCGGAAACAATTCAACGCATGCTCGGAAGTATTGAACATCATTTTCTCGGCTCGTCGTAGTGTTGTACGTCACAGCGTTCTTGACGGTCGAAAGTTCAGAGAACTTTTGTGTGACCGTGTGTATGCAAGCTGGGCTTGAGCGGAATTCCGTTGGAAAAACCGTACAAGAATTTTCCGACGGAAATACTGCTCGTGTGTACGCAGCATTAGTCTTTTAGCCGTGGATTTTTTTTATTTTGCTAATGTTAGTAATTTTAAGGCTAATGTGATTGTAAAGTCTCGTTTTTTTTTCTATGAAAACAACAAACATATCATACTTACCTGTTCTGTTGCAGTGGATTTGCACAGAGCAACCCTGATCCTCCTCTTCTTCTTGGGTCCCTCTTCTGTGCTCCTGGCCCCTCCCTCCTGTTGAGTGCCCCCACAGCAAGCAGCTTGCTATTTACGCACCCAAGCCGAGCTGCAGCTCTGAGTGTCCATTCAGCAACTCCTGATTGGCTAACTGACTTTGACTGACAGCAGCAGGAGCCAATGATGCCGTTGCTGTGTCTCAACCAATCAGGAGGGAGAGTCCTGGATGGCGAGACACTCGTGGACATTGCTGGTCAGAGATAGGGATCAGGTAAGTATTAGGAGGGCTGAGGGGGGCTTCTACACACAGAAGGCTTTTTATCTTAATGCATAGAATGCATTAAGATAAAAAATCCTTCTGACTTTACAACCCCTTTAACCACTTAAAGTGATTGTAAAGGGTCGCGTTTGTTTTGCACAGAGTGGCCCCGAACACCGACTTCCAGCATTTGCATTCATAGACACGAATACCGGACTCGAACTCGACCCCCGGCGCCCGCGTCATTGGATTTGATTGACAGCAGTGGGAGCCAATGGCTGCGCTGCTATCAATCTATCCAATCAAGAGCTGAGAACCCCTGGCAAAGGAAGAGCGTGTCTCCGCCAGGTGAAATTCCAGGGCTCAGGTAAATAAAACGGGGTGGGCTGGGGGGCCGGTGACTGCCAGGTGTTTTTTCACCTTAATGCTTAGGATGCATTAAGGTGAAAAAACACGAGAGTTTACAACCCCTTTAAGGACCAAGAGGATTTGCCCCCTTCCTGACCAGGCCATTTTTTGCAATATGGCACTGCGTCAATTTAACTGTGTCATTTTAACTGACATTTGTGCAGACGTGTGACGCTGTACCCAAACAAAATTGATGTCCATTCTTTACCACAAATAGAGCTTTCTTTTGGTGGTATTTGATCACCTCTGTGTTTTTTCTTTTTTGCGCTATAAACAAAAAAAGATTGAGAATTTTGAAAAAATAAACTATATTTTTTACTTTTTGCTATAAAAAATATGTAAAAAAAAGTTAAAAACGAATTTCTTCATCAGTTTAAGCCAATATATATTCTACTACATATTTTTGGTAAAAAAATTGCAATAAGCGTGTATTGATTGGTTTTACATAAAAGTTATAGCGTCTACAAAATAGGGGATAGATTTATGGCATTTTTATTATAATTTTTTTTTTTTTTTACTACTAATGTCGGTGATCTGCGATTTTTATCGGGACTGCGACATTGCAGGGGACAGATTGGACACTTCTGTCACTATTGTGGGACCATTGACATTTATATAGCGATCAGAGCTAAAAAATAGCCACTGATTACTGTATAAATGTAAAAAAAATGTGAAAAAGTTTAACACTAGGGGGCGATCAAGGGTTTAAATGTGTTCACTCGGCGTGCTCTAACTGTAGGGGGGATGGGCTACCTAGGACATGACAGAGATCACTGCTCCTGATGACAGGGAACAGTAGATCCCTGTCCCGTCACTAGGCCTCTCCTCTCCGCAATCGCGGGACAATGGCTGCTTAAACGGAGGGACGTATGGGTACACCCTTTTGCCCACCCCTGCAATTGTGCTGACGTATTTTGGCATGCAGCGGTCAGGAAGGGGTTAAAGAGCTTGACGTGTTTTGGAACTTTGAAAACCTGCACAAGGCAGTTCCCATACGTTTGAGGCCCATCAGGACAAAAGAGAGCCTCCAGTGACAAAAATGTTTCCAAGTCACTACATCGCCATACAATGGCATTGAAAGATAAGAATGAACAGTGAACAAATGATGGTTCACATGCTTTAACCACTTCAGCCCCGGAAGGATTTACCCCCTTCTTGACCAGAACACTTTTTGCGATACGGAACTGCGTCATTTTAACTGACATTTGTGCGGTCGTGCGACATTGCACCCAAACAAAATTTACACATTTTTTTCCCCACAAACAGAGCTTTCTTTTGGTGGTATTTGATTACCTCTGCGGTTTTTATTTTTTGAGCTATAAACAAAAAAAGAGCGACCATTTTGAAAAAATAAGCAATATTTTTTTCTTTTTGCTATAATAAATATCACCAAAAAATATAGAAAAAAAAACAAATTTCTTTCTCAGTTTAGGCCGATATGTATTCTTCTACATTTTTTTGGTAAAAAAATTCCCAATAAGCGTATAATGATTGGTTTGCACAAAAGTTATAGTGTCTACAAAATAGGGGATAGATTTATGTCATTTTTATTATTATTTTATTTTTATTTGTAATGGTGGCGATCTGAAATTTTTATCGTGACTGTGATATTGTGGTGGACACATCGGACGCTTTTGACACTATTTTGGGACCAGTGACATTTATACAGCAATCAGTGCTATAAAAATGCACTGATTACTGTGTAAATGACACTGGCAGGGAAGGGGTTAAACACTAGGGGGTGATCAGGGGGTTAAGTGTGTCCTAGGGAGTGATTCTAACTGTGGGGGGATGGGCTCACTACAACATGACAGAGATCACTGCTTCCAATGACAGGGAGCAGTAGACCTCTGTCATGTTGCTAGCCAGAACAGGGAAAAGCCTTGCTGCCACTCCATGTCACAATCGCGGGCCAGCCTGAAGTGATTTATCATGACTTGATTTTCTAACTAAAGTTCCACTTTAATACCCAGTGATGATATTGGCCCCATTATACCCAGATATCAGCCCTCTCCCTATGTGAATAAGTACGGGGTACAAAAAAATGTGTAACCTAGAAATAAAAATACACAAAGGTTTGGCAAAAAAATTCCCAAAAAATGTTTTCTACAACTAAAAACTTTTTTGGGGATTTTTTGTCCATGTTTATATATGGATTTATAATTCATCTACAGTCATGTTGTCAAGCAATGCATATACATGTTAATCACGGTGCCCACCGACCTTCCAAAAGAAAAAAAAATGCTGTCAAGACATGTTCTGAGCTTTTAATTCCAGTGGATGACAGCTGTTGGATACAAAGGGGGCAGGGTCTCCCGTGTGAAGTCATTGACCATATATGAATAATATATGACGTCACTTGAAAGACTCCACCCCCTTGTATATAACAGCTGTCATCCACTGGACTTGTCAATCTGTGATGGACAAGCAAACGTGCATGTCTTGGAAGTGGTGCTTTTTTCTTTCAGTGGATCAGTTGTCGTCAAGCATCATGAGTGACATGGATCTGCATTGCCGGAGGATGTGATTGATGATGGATTTACATTTAGGTGTCTTTATTTCTAGGTTATAGCTTTTTACTATAAACCCTCATTCATATGGAAGGGTTGTATTATTCACAAGGAGGGGTCTTCCAGATTCTGATAAGCCCCCACATGCAAACCGCTACAACTACTAGGTCAGGTTTGTGGTGAAGAAACTCTTGTCTGCATCATGGGGACAAGATGCTTTGTCAGGGGAGTCCCCCTGCTAAGGTTCCCTCCTATGTTGAGGGCATGTGGCCTGCTATGGCTTGGGGAGGTGCAGATGTCCTTGTCCTTCAGGAGACCCCCACATTTTTTATTTGCATGAGCTCCCCCTTAAAATATTAGATTATATTAGATAATATAAAACCTAGAAGCAGATTGGTTGCTATGTACAGCTGCACCAGTTTTAATAAAACTCTCCCAAAGGGTGTGGTATGAATTTCCTGAGGGACCTCACACATTTTTTTTCCTTGCTAGGGGTACTCCCTTTAAATCCATATCAGACTAAAATGGTTTGATATATGTTTTGGAGGTAACTATAGGCACATCATTTTTTTTGGCAAACTTGTTGTAGCATGCACTACAGCAAAATGACATTAAGAAAGAAACAAAATACATAATCCCCAGGGAAATGAAATTCATGTGGGGGCCCCTTATTCTAACAGGGGCTTCCAGATTCCCATTATTCTCCCCCATGAACCCCAAATTCATTTATGCAAATAGGGGGAAGATGCCCTTGTTCCTGAACATTGGGACTACCCTACGTTTCTTACAAAAGTTACTGCTAAGTACCCACAATGTCAACAGGCCTGGTATGGTATGGGGGGGTGGGGTATATGCTCGCTGCATCATGTCTGTTTTCTAATTATTTAATTGGCTGAAAATGCAAAGCAATGCACAGTAACATGCATCATAACGCATGAGCATTAATTGGAACGCACTGAGCCATTTACAAAAAATATTTAAAGGAAGAGGATCCCAGGGATTTTGCGGGTGACCCTTCAACATTATCACAAAATGCCTTGCAAGGAGGAAGACTTTGCCGCTCCCCTTTGCAAGGTACCCCTCAGTGCTGACAGGCATGTATCCTTGTATGATATGGAAAAAATTATCCGCGTTCCGGTTGTTGCTCTTAAAATTTCTACATTTTATTGAATAGCCACAGTGGACAAACGCAGATTAGGTCAGTTGACGTGTTTCAGCCTATAAGTCACTATTAATAACCATAGCCATAAGGACTTATGACTAAGGCCTTATAGGCTGAAATGCGTCAACTGACTTAATCTACGTTTGCCCACTGTGGCTATTCAATAAAATTAAGAAATTTTTAGAGCAACAACAGGAGTGCGGATCATTTTTTCCTCATTACTCTACTCAGCCAGCGACTGTGAATTGAGCACCTGGGAGCTCTGCTATCTATGTGGTGTATGGGTCGTAGCACTGACTTTTCTGTTGATACTTCTGTTGATAGCTTTGTATGATACAGGAAGGGGTGGGTACATTTTTGTTTCCCTCCCTTTTCTTGCCACCTGGGTGGCATGACCTGGCCTTGATAAGGGAACTGGTTAAAATTATAGGGAGAATCCAACATTTATTTTTCCTTTATTTACTTTATTAATGCTATATGGAATTGGTTTATAGCACCATGGCAATACCATCAAGACATCTCTCCAGCATGCAATTTAAATGATTTGTATATTTTTAACATTGGTTTTTAAGCCACCTGAAAAGAACCTCTTCCCGCTGAACTGTGTTTTTTCATTTTATTTATTTGTACATGTCCCCCATGGCAGTGCCAAGTAAAACAAAAATCATAACCTGGGGAGATTTCACAGCATTTTTTTTGTTCTCAGTCTGGGAGTGTTCAGTGGGGAGGTCGTGTCAATGCTTTTAGAACAACTTTTAAAATAGGATAGTTTTTCTTAGAAAAAGAAAAAAATAATGTATGTTACTGTTTGAGAATCCTGGTTGCTAGGTACAGATTGTAACTAAACAAATATGTAAAACACAGTAGAAGACAACTAAATGCATTATAGTAAAGATAGAGGGCTAAAAATAAACAAAACATCCCCTACTTAATTAGTGAGCAACATAATAGAGCCCTCCTACAACAGAAGGTATTTGCTGTGTTACTTATTTAGCGCCCCTCAGTAGGCTATTAGTGTTAGGCAGGGCTTTTTTTTCTCGGAGAATAGGTACAGGAACTCCCCCCATCTGAGTCACCCCTTGTGTCTGCCCCTACCCACCTCTGACCATCGTCCCTTGATTCCACCCCCTACCCACCTACCAGTACTGTCCCTTTTAGAGAATACAGAACCAAGTATCATTTTGTGGTGCTAAATCATTTGTATGGAACATGTTAATGATAAAAAGAAAAGCAGTAAAATAGATATCCTGCCGCCAGGAATAGAATCCCAGCAATAGATCCCCACACAACAATAGACTCCCCCAGCAACAATGGACTCCACCCCAACAACAATAGATTCCCTGCAGCAACAGTGAACCACCCACAACAAAATATCACACCCAGTAACAAAATATCCACCCAAGCAACATTAGACCCCCCTCCAGCAGTAACAACAGATCTCCCAGCAGCCAAAATCAATAGATCCTCCAGCAGCCAGTAAAAATAGACCTCTCCCTCAACAGTAGATCCCTTCCAGCAACATAAGGCCCCCCCAGCAACAATAGATTCCCCATCAGCAACAATAGACCCTCACACAAAATCAGATCCCCACCAGTGACAATAGATCCCCCAGAAGCCATCATCAATAGACCCTCCAGCACACCCCACACCCCATGCTATTATATACATTCAGTGCTGGAGGTGCCAGAACTGCGTTCCTCGCATTCCCGCTGAAAAAAAGCCCTGGTGTTAGGTACATTTTGTAAATGAGTGGGGTACTATATACCCCATACTCATTCATATAGGATGGGCTGTACCTGGGCCCTCCTTTTTATTAATGGGGGCTTCCATATTCTGATAAGCCCCCCACATGCAGACCCCTACAGCTACCAGACCAGGGTTGTGGTGAGGAGGTCCTTGTGCACATCATGAAAACAGGATGCTTTGTCAGGGGCGTCCCTCTGCCAATGCCCCCCCCATGTTGATGGCATGTGGCCTGCTATGGTTTGGGGGGGGATTCAGGCTGCTTGTATCAATACTCTGTTCTAGGTGGGTTTTTATTTGCATAAGATACCCCTAAAAATCGGTCTGGTATGAATTTCCCCAATTTTATTTTTCTTATTTCTAGGGGTACCCCCTTAAAATCCATATCAGACTGAAATGGTTTGATATGTGTTGTGGAGGTAACCGCATGCACATTATTTTTTTCAATCTTGTTGTAGCATGTACTACATCAAATGTGACATTTACAAAAAGAAAACGATACAGATTCCCCCAGAAGTTTAAACTTATCTGGGGGTCCCCTTTTTTTAACAAGGGCTTCCAGATTCCCATTATTCTCCCCCATAAATCATATGTTCCTGAACATTGGGACAATGTGCCTTACAAAAGTTTATTACAAAGTACCCACAATATCGACAGGCATTTGGCCTGGTATGGTACAGGTAGGGGGTACATGCTCGCTGCATCATGTATGTTTTCTAATGAATCAATTGGCTGACAATGCAATGCAATGTCCACTAACATGCATCATAACTTATGAAATTTAATTGGCACGCACCGGGCCATTTAGGTCTAAATGAGCGCCAATTGTGTGCAACTTAGCATTTTTGTAATATTCAATGGCTGCATGTTTATGAGATGCAGATATTTGCATGTATGTGTACTTTTTATAGGTAACCAAGGAGTTGGATACATAACTTTTTTTATTAAAAGCACCCACTTCAGCATGGACTGTATGCTATACATGCAATGTTTGTAATATTCTTCTGCCTATCTATACCTTCAAAAGCTTCAGTAAAGCAAATACAATACAAAAAATAATAGCATCAATAACATTACTGAATAACTACTAAATTGAGGTGGGTATTTATGCTCCTTTTTTCTTTTCCTTTTATTATTTTTTAATTGAATATTTTTTTCATTCTTATAGATTGGTAAATTTGTATATTGCACAATGTCAGGAGTTTATTCTTCTCGACTTCTTTGTCTACTAATATGTATTTATAATATATTGTTTTCATTGAGGCAGATTGTAACTCCGGCATACATACTTTCCCTTTCAGTGAAGCCCCTTTTTTATGAATATGTTTCTATTATCAGAGGAGCGCACGCTGGCTCTGGTGGACATGAGCGGCGGGGCATCTACTCTGGACAAGAGATTAAGTATTCTGGCAAATTTTAACATTATGTAAACATGAGTGCATATGCAGGGTTCTGTGCTGGGACCAATCCTATTTAATTTGTTCATAAACGACCTGGAGGATGGGATAAACAGTTCAATCTCTGTATTTGCAGACGATACTAAGCTAAGCAGGGCAATAACTTCTCCGCAGGATGTGGAAAACTTGCAAAAAGACCTGAACAAATTAATGGGGTGGGCGACTACATGGCAAATGAGGTTCAATGTAGAAAAATGTAAAATAATGCATTTGGGTGGCAAAAATATGAATGCAATCTATACACTGGGGGGAGAACCTCTGGGGGAATCTAGGATGGAAAAGGACCTGGGGGTCCTAGTAGATGATAGGCTCAGCAATGGCATGCAATGCTAAGCTGCTGCTAATAAAGCAAACAGAATATTGGCATGCATTAAAAGGGGGATCAACTGCAGAGATAAAACGATAATTCTCCCGCTCTACAAGACTCTGGTCCGGCCGCACCTGGAGTATGCTGTCCAGTTCTGGGCACCAGTCCTCAGGAGGGACGTACTGGAAATGGAGCGAGTACAAAGAAGGGCAACAAAGCTAATAAAGGGTCTGGAGGATCTTAGTTATGAGGAAAGGTTGCGAGCACTGAACTTATTCTCTCTGGAGAAGAGAAGCTTGAGAGGGGATATGATTTCAATTTACAAATACTGTACTGGTGACCCCACAATAGGGATAAAACTTTTTCGCAGAAGAGAGTTTAATAAGACTCGTGGCCACTCATTACAATTAGAAGAAAAGAGGTTTAACCTTAAACTACGTAGAGGGTTCTTTACTGTAAGAGCGGCAAGGATGTGGAATTCCCTTCCACAGGCGGTGGTCTCAGCGGGGAGCATTGATAGCTTCAAGAAACTATTAGATAATCACCTGAATGACCGCAATATGCAGGGATATGTAATGTAATACTGACACATAATCACACACATAGGTTGGACTTGATGGACTTGTGTCTTTTTTCAACCTCACCTACTATGTAACTATGTAACTATGTGACTTTTAAGCTTTGTTGAAGTAATAAAAAGTATCACAATATATGTCCCCTTTTTTGTCGGGGTTCTTTTTTTGGTAAATGAGTCACACCAGGACCCACTAGGAGAGGAGGAGGAATAGCGGCAGGGATGACTGCTTATAGATCAATATATACACAAAGACTTGTTGTTTTAGTTGATCTGGTGAATGCATATATTGTCAGCACTTGGTGAAGCATGTTCCTTTGGTGATTCGGAAGAAGTTCCTGGCTGGCATTATACTGCACTTTTTGGTGATTGGAATCACACAGTATGGATTTATAGAATACATTCAAGTTCAGTTTGAGGATTTGCATTATATGGACATTTGATCACATTCTATATGATTGCACCTATGATTACTGTAGAAGGGTTTGCATTCATTTAATTAGCCAATTGGGCAAGCACCTCTCTGTATTTACATAATTATATTTAGTGCCATCTGCATTTTTGGGGGCGCCTGCTCTTTCTTTCTTTCTTATATTCACTTATTACAAGCACACAATATTATTATTATTATTCTATTAATTACACCCAGCGCTCATTTCTATTATTGTACATATATTTGATATAAAGGACCATATATTTGACACTCAAATAGCTTGTACCCCTCAAATAGCACTATGGTCTATTTTTCATGTCTAAAGGGGGCCTCTTTTCTTTCTGACGGCTGCTAGATTGATAATTCCAAAACATTGGAAGTCTTCTGGAATGGGTAGATGAAATGCAGCATTTGGAAAGGATGGAGAAATGAACTGCCATCTTACGTAATATTTATATCAAATTCTCAGAAGTGTGGTACCCTTGGAGATTTCTCTGTACAACTTCTAAATTAAGGGATCATATGGTGCACTGGGGGGGGGGTGTTCTCCTTGAGTAGAAACATTTTTAAAAACTGGGTTTTTTCTCTCCCCTTTTTTTTTATATGGATTGTCTTATGGTCTGTAGTAGTTTTTTTTTTTTTGCGTAGTGTCTTGGGAAGAAGGGTAATAATTTAATAAAAAACAAAGTGCAAGACACATGAAAGCCTGCATGGAGTTAGCTAAAAAATACCTGAAGGACTCCAAGATGGTGAGAAATAAGATTCTCTGGTCTGATGAGACCAAGATAGAAATTTTTGGCTTTAATTCTGTTGGTATGTGTGGAGAAAACCAGGCACTGCTCATCACCTGTCCAATACAGTCCCAACAGTGAAGCATGGTGGTGGCAGCATCATTCTGTGGGGGTGTTTTTCAGCTGCAGGGACAGGACGACTGGTTGCAATCGAGGGAAAGATGAATGCGGCCAAGTGCAGGGATATCCTGAATGAAAACCTTCTCCAGAGTGCTCAGGACCTCAGACTGGGCTGAAGGTTTACCTTCCAACAAGACAATGACCCTAAGCACACAGCTAAAATAATGAAGGAGTGGCTTCACAACAACTCCGTGACTCTTTTTGAATGGCCCAGCCAGAGCCCTGACCTAAACCCAATTGAGCACCTCTGGAGAGACCTAAAAATGGCTGTCCACCAACGTTTACCATCCAACCTGACAGGACTGGAGAGGATCTGCAAGGAGGAATGGCAGAGGATCCCCAAATCCAGGTGTGAAAAACTTGTTGCATCTTTCCCAAAAAGACTCATGGCTGTATTAGATCAAAAGGGTGCTTCTACTAAATACTGAGCAAAGGGTCTGAATACTTAGGACCATGTGATATTTCAGTTTTTCTTTTTTAATAAATCTGCAAAAAATGTCAACAATTCTGTGTTTTTCTGTCAATATGGGGTGCTGTGTGTACATTAATGAGGAAAAAAATGAACTTAAATGATTTTAGCAAATGGCTGCAATATAACAAAGAGTGAAAAATGTAGGGGGTCTGAATACTTTCTGTCCCCACTGTAGTACCGTCCTACTGGGACTGGGAATTATCACTATTACAATTTGTATTATACAAATCACTTCACCATATACTGGGGTGCTTGTTACGAGAATATACCCATACAACCATCACCACCTAGTCTAGGTTCACACCTATGCAATTTGCAGTGTGTTTTCAGTTTTGCAGAAATGCACTGCAGTCCATTTAACATGATTCCTGGTGCGTTTTTTGGAAAGGGTCATGGACTTTTTTGCCCTCAGTAGGTTGTGTTTTTGGTTCCATAGACTTCAATGGAAACACAGCAGAAACACATCAAAAACACATGAAAAATGCAGCGCTTGCATTTTTGATGCATTTCCCCTGCATTTTTGCTGATTCCTGTTGCATGACCACAAACACCCAAAATGCAAAAAGGATTAAAAACATGAGTCAAAAAAATGCAAAACACACTGGTAAAATGCATCAACTGAAACCTGCATAGGTGTAAACCTAGCCTAAATATTAGAATACAAACCATAACAATATGCATACTTTTATATACATACATCTGTTATACTTCCTAATGTTGATTTTTATAAATTTGACCTACAATCACCATAATTAAAATACTTTTTTACTACTTTTTAAATTAAATTAATTTTTTATTATATATATTTCCCACTGTTCGGATCCACTCTGAAAATGTTTTTGTCATGTTTTTATGTATTTTATCTATTGTATTGTACACTTTTTCTTGATTAAGTGGCCACTAAAGAGCTCTAAAACATGTTAATGTTTTTTGTTTTTTTTTTAACCCGTTTTTATGATCAATAAATGTTGACCTTTCAAATGAATTCACTTGGAAGCACCTTTTATTTGGTGCTTACCACACTTTGGTTCCATTTTGGGGCGTCATCCTTTTTACCATTGTTTACCGAATCTAATCACAACCTAGGACAGTGCAAGATTTTCTGGAGAAGCCTGGCACGGATTATTCCTTTATTTTTATGATACAATTCTGCTTTACATTTTTTTGACACTCCAAAGTTAAATATGGATGTGGTTTAGTTAATTCAGGCTAAAATAAATAGTAGAATCCTGGAATATGCTTTGTGTGTCATCCTACTTTGATCAGACTAAAAAAAAATTAAAGTTAATATTTTCTGAATTCCTCCAAAGAATGAGGGGTTGTGGTTACTTCTAAATAGCATTGGCATTTATTTTTAATGCTTTAGCTATACCTGCAAAAGGAACCTTCTTGAAGTGATCTATCGCAACCTAATTTTCTGACTTTTTCCACTTTAACAACCAATGGCGTCACTGCCCCATTCATGTACATGGTCAGGAAACAAAGGGGTGGGGTTAGATTAGTAAGAAAAAACTCTTTGGGCTTGATATGGATTTTAAGGGAGACCTCATGCAAAAAAAAATGTGTGGGGGTCCCCCATCCATACCAGACTCTTAATCCGAGTATGCAGCCTGACTGGCCAGGCACGATGGGTTGTAGATGAATAAATAGTATAGGTGTTTATTTTTAATGCTTTATCTGCAAAAGGGGCCAGCCTGAAGTGATCTGCAAAGCCTTCATTTTCTGACCAAAGTTCAACTATAATAACCAGTGATGTAGTTGGCCCCATTATATCCAGATACCAGCCCTCTCCCTATGTGAATAAGTATGGGGTACAAAAAAAGTGTGACCTAGAAATAAAGATACACAAAGGTATGGCAAAAAAATCCCCAAACATGTTTTCTACAACCAAAAACGTTTTTGAGGATTTTTTGTCAATGTTTATAGATGGATCTACAATTCATCTACAATCATGTTGTCCTGCAATGCATATACATGTCAATCACAATGCCTGCCGACCTGCCAAAAGAAAAAATAGCTGTCAAGACATGTTCTGAGCTTTCAATTCCAGCGGATGACAGCTGTTGGATACAGGGGAGCAGGGTCTCCCATGTGAAGTGTGATTGATCATATATGAATAATATATGATGTCACAAGATGCTTTGTCAGGGGAGTCCCCCTGCCAAGTTTCCCTCCTATGTTGGAGGCATGTGGCCTGCCATGGCTTGGGGTTGCTGCAGATGTCCTTGTCCACATCATAGGAACAAGTTGCTTTGCCAGGAAGATCCTTCTGCCAAGGTTGCCCATCAGGCTGAGTGCATGTGTCCTGCTATGTAGACATGTGCGTTTCGTTTGCTTACAAATGGAAATTCAGACAAAATTTTCATTATTCGGAGATTCAGATGTATCCGAATTTCCAAATCACACTAGCAACAAATTTCAACAAATCCAAAATTACTTACAAAGAAACAAATTATTCAAATTAGAAAATAAATTTGAAAAAGAATTTGAATTAAAAAATAAATTTGAACCAGAAATCGAAATACATTGCAATGAATGCAATAAGGTATTATAGTGAAATAAAAGGATGATACCTACTTAAGCTGCTTTATAGAACATAACAGAAAAGAATAGAATTTAATAGAATAGGATAGAATAGACTAAAAAGACTGAAAATAGAATAGAAGAAAAAAAGAATAGAATAAAAGAGAATAGAATTTAATAGAATAGAATGGAATATAATATAAGAAAATAACGCAGAATTGAAAATAAAGGAATATAATAAAATAGAAAATAAAAAGATAGTCTAGAATGAAAAAGACAAATAATAGAATAGAATAGAACAAATGTAGCTGTCTTTTGACATTTCAGAAGACAGCTATATTTATACTATTTTATTTTATTTTATTCTAATCATTTTATTTTTTCTGTTTTTTTTATTTTACTTATTATATGCTACTCTATTCTATTCTATTATGTTTGCTATATTATTCTCTATTCTTTTTATTTTATTTTATTTTATTCTAATCATTTTATTTTTTCTGTTCTTTTTTTATTTTACTTATTATATGCTACTCTATTCTATTCTATTATGTTTGCTATATTATTCTCTATTCTTTTAAAGTTGATTATATATTTTTTTCTATTTGTTGTTTCTATTCTATTCTAATTTTTCTTTTCTATTCATTTTTTCTTTTCTTTCTATTCTATAAATCACTCTAAGGCCTCTTTCACACGGGGCAGATCAGTCATGATCCGCCCCGTGAACACACGCTGGCTCAGCGGGGATCGCTCCGCCGATCCCCGCTGAGCAGGAAGATGACAGGTGCATCGCTGCACGCTGTGCAGCGACGGACCTGTCAGAGCGCCGCTCTCCCCTATGGGGGGATCGGATGATGACGGTCCGTAGTGTCCGTCGTCATCCGATCCGATCCGAAAACGGAGGGAAAAGTAGGTTTTTCCTCCGTTACACTTTTCGGATCGGAGCGGGGTCGGATGTCAGCGGACATGTCACCGCTGACATCCGACGCTCCATAGGGATGAATGTATGTCCGTTTTTCATCCGAAAACGGATGGATGAAAAACGGACATACGGATCATCCGTGTGAAAGAGGCCTAAGTAGTAATCATCATCGTACTTATTTTTTTGTTTGTTTTACCTTACAGTGTTTATTGCAATATGTTTCCATTTCTAATTCAAATTCATTTTAAATCGACTTGAAAATAACAAATATATAAAACAAATTTGAATATATAAAATAAATTCCAAAAATGAATCATTCTAACATAATGAATTTCACGAAATGAAATTATTAACTTATCAAATCTAAAATGAAACAAAACACATTTTACTGTCATGCACATCTCTAATGCTTATGGTTGGGGTGGCTGCAAGCTGCATACTTGTGGTAAAGGTTTGTTATGCATTTTCAGGAGACCCCACATTTTTTATTTACATGAGCTCCCCCTTAAAATATTTATCATCACACCCAAAGTGGGAGATTTACAAAGATGGGTGCACACGGAATCTGGTGCAGTTGTGCGTAATAAGCAAACAATTTCTAACTTTAACTTATTCAATAAAGCTTTGACAATAAAACCTAGAAGCAGATTGACTGCTATGTGCAAATGCACCAGTTTTAGTAAATCTCTCCCCAAGGGTGCGGTATGAATTTCCTGAGGGGCCTCACACATTTTTTTTTCTTGCTAGGGCTACCCCCTTAAAATCCATATCAGACTGAAATGGTTTGATATGTCTTGGAGGTAACTGTAGGCAGATTATTATTATTTTTTTTTCAATCTTGTTGCAGCATGTACTACAGCAAAAGTGACATTTGGAAAGAAAAAAAATAATACAGATTTCACTGGGAATTGAAATTCATGTGGGGGCCCCCTTATTCTAACAGGGGCTTCCAGATTCCCATTATTCTCCCCCATAAACCCCCAAATATTTTATGCAAATGAGGGGAAGATGCCCTTGCTCCTGAAAATCGGGGCAACGTTCCATACAAAAGTTCCTGCAAAGTACCCACAATGTCAACAGGCCTGGTATGGTACAGGACGGGGGGTGGGGGGTGGGGGGGGGGTACATGCTCACTGCACCATGTGTGTTTTCTATTGATTAAATTGGCTGACAATGCAAATGCAATACACAGTAACATGCATCATAACACATAACCATTAATTATAAATTCAAATATTCCGCGCTTAGGACCAACATCAATCACGAACTGCAGCCCCCCAAAAAAAAGGAAAACACCAAGGTGAAGTCCAAATACTGAAAAACTCTGAAAGGGGAATTGGCACTGTTCACAAATTAAATAATTACTGTATACCTCACCATGAGAAAATTTATGTGCGTTAAAGTGCATCAACAAACATAGTGAAAGTGCAGTGAGAAAAACTTGTTAAAATATATGTGTCATATAAAATATTGAATGTACAAATTACCAAAGTAATGTGTAAAATGAAATTAAAAGCCCATAAAAGTGAAGCTAAAACATCAATTATCCCTCCCGGAGGAGGGAGGAAGTAGAGAGGAGACATTGCTGGAAGACATTGCTGGAAGTGGCAGCAGAGGAGACACTTTCTGGTGGATACTATTAAAAGGACAACATCAGCTACAGCAAACCTGTTTGGGATCATTTGGATGCATATACCATCTGCTTACAGAGATTTCCTTCACATTCATAGGACAATTTTTATTGGACAATATAAAACATTTTTTGAATATTTGGTTGCACGGAGTATTACCACATATAACTTTCACTATATAATTCATATATTTTTTTGATATAGTCTTCTGTTTGTTGTACATTACTTTTGGGATTCTCTAGCCACTATCAGAGGATTTTTTTTCTGTCATTTTTAGATGTCACATTTCTTTGAACATTTACTAAGGGGATTTTTAATAGGGATAATTGATGTTTTAGCTTCACTTTTATGGGCTAATTTCATTTTACACATTACTTTGGTAATTTGTACATTCAATATTTTATATGACACATATATTTTAACAAGTTTTTCTCACTGCACTTTCACTATGTTTGTTGATGCACTTTAACCACTTCAGCCCCGGAAGGTTTTACCCCCTTCCTGACCAGAGCACTTTTTACAATTCGGCACTGCGTCGCTTTAACTGCTAATTGCGCGGTCATGCAATGCTGTACCCAAACGAAATTTGCGTCCTTTTCTTCCCACAAATAGAGCTTTCTTTTGATGGTATTTGATCACCTCTGCCGTTTTTATTTTTTGCGCTATACATGGAAAAAGACCGAAAATTTTGAAAAAAAATGATATTTTCTACTTTTTGTTCTAAAAAAAATCCAATAAACTCAATTTTAGTCATACATTTAGGCCAAAATGTATTTGGCCACATGTCTTTGGTAGAAAAAATGTCAATAAGTGTATATTTATTGGTTTGCGCAAAAGTTATAGCGCCTACAAACTAGGGTACATTTTCTGGAATTTACACAGCCTTTAATTTATGACTGCCTATGTCATTTCTTGAGGTGCTAAAATGGCAGGGCAGTACAAAACCCCCACAAATGACCCCATTTTGGAAAGTAGGCACCCCAAGGAATTTGCTGAGAGGCATGTTGAGCCCATTGAATATTCATTTTTTTTGTCCCAAGTGATTGAATAATGACAAAAAAAAAAAAAAAAATTACAAAAAGTTGTCACTAAATGATATATTGCTCACACAGGCCATGGGCATATGTGGAATTGCACCCCAAAATACATTTAGCTGCTTCTCCTGAGTATGGGGATACCACATGTGTGGGACTTTCTGGGAGCCTAGCCGCGTACGGGGCCCCGAAAACCAATCACTGCCTTCAGGATTTCTAAGGGCGTACATTTTTGATTTTACTCCTCACTACCTATCACAGTTTTGAAGGCCATAAAATGCCCAGATGGCATAAAACCCCCCCAAATGACCCCATTTTGGAAAGTAGACACCCCAAGCTATTTGCTTTGAGGCATGTTGAGTCCATGGAATGTTTTATATTTTGACACAAGTTGCGGGAAAGTGACACATTTTTTTTTTTTTTTGCACAAAGTTGTCACTAAATGATATATTGCTCACACAGGCCATGGGCATATGTGGAATTGCACCCCAAAATACATTTAGCTGCTTCTCCTGAGTACAGGGATACCACATGTGTGGGACTTTTTGGGAGCCTAGCCGCGTACGGGGTCCCGAAAACCAATCACTGCCTTCAGGATTTCTAAGGGCGTACATTTTTGATTTTACTCCTCACTACCTATCACAGTTTCGGAGGCCATGGAATGCCCAGGTGGCACAAACCCCCCCCAAATGACCCCATTTTGGAAAGTAGACACCCCAAGCTATTTGCTGAGAGGCATGGTGAGTATTTTGCAGCTCTCATTTGTTTTTGAAAATAAAGAAAGACGAGAAAAAAAATTTTTTTTTTTCTTTTTTCAATTTTCAAAACTTTGTGACAAAAAGTGAGGTCTGCAAAATACTCACTATGCCTCTCATCAAATAGCTTGGGGTGTCTACTTTCCAAAATGGGGTCATTTGGGGTTTTTTTTTGCCACCTGGGCATTCCATGGCCTCCGAAACTGTGATAGGCAGTGAAGAGTGAAATCAAAAATTTACGGCCTTAGAAAGCCTGAAGGCGGTGCTTGGTTTTCGGGGTCCCGTACGTGGCTAGGCTCCCAAAAAGTCTCACACATGTGGTATCCCCGTACTCAGGAGAAGCAACAGAATGTATTTTGGGGTGTAATTTCACATATTCCCATGGCATGTTTGAGCAATATATCATTTAGTGACAACTTTGCGCAAAAAAAAATAAAAAAAATAAAAAATTGTCTCTTTCCCGCAACTTGTGTCACAATATAAAATATTCCATGGACTCGACATGCCTCTCAGCAAATAGCTTGGGGTGTCTACTTTCCAAAATGGGGTCATTTGGGGGGGTTTTGAACTGTCCTGGCATTTTATGCACAACATTTAGAAGCTTATGTCACACATCACCCACTCTTCTAACCACTTGAAGACAATGCCCTTTCTGACACTTTTTGATTACATAAAAAAATAATTTTTTTTTGCAAGAAAATTACTTTGAACCCCCAAACATTATATATTTTTTTAAAGCAAATGCCCTACAGATTAAAATGGTGGGTGTTTCTTTTTTTTTTTTTCACACAGTATTTGCGCAGCGATTTTTCAAACGTATTTTTGGGGGAAAAAACACACTTTTTTAAATTTTAATGCACTAAAACACACTATATTGCCCAAATGTTTGATGAAATAAAAAAGATGATCTTAGGCCGAGTACATGGATACCAAACATGACATGCTTTAAAATTGCGCACAAACGTGCAGTGGCGACAAACTAAATACATTTTTAAAAGCCTTTAAAAGCCTTTACAGGTTACCACTTTAGATTTACAGAGGAGGTCTACTGCTAAAATTACTGCCCTCGATCTGACGTTCGCGGTGATACCTCACATGCATGGTGCAATTGCTGTTTACATTTGACGCCAGACCGACGCTTGCGTTCGCCTTAGCGCGAGAGCAGGGGGGACAGGGGTGCTTTTTTTTTTTTTTTTTTTTATCTTATTTTTAAACTGTTCCTTTCATTTTTTTTTTTTTTAAATCATTTTTATTGTTATCTCAGGGAATGTAAATATCCCCTATGATAGCAATAGGTAGTGACAGGTACTCTTTTTTGCAAAAATTGGGGTCTATTAGACCCTAGATTTCTCCTCTGCCCTCAAAGCATCTGACCACGCCAAGATCGGTGTGATAAAATGCTTTCTCAATTTCCCAATGGCGCTGTTTACATCCGGCGAAATCTAAGTCATAAAATGCTCGTAGCTTCCGGTTTCTTAGGCCATAGAGATGTTTGGAGCCACTCTGGTCTCTGATCAGCTCTATGGTCAGCTGGCTGAATCACCGGCTGCATTCTCAGGTTCCCTATTGAGACAGGAGAGCCAGAGAAAAACACGGAAGACGTTGGGGGGGGGGGGGCATTCCCTCCCACTGCTTGTAAAAGCAGTCTAGAGGCTAATTAGCTGCTAGGATTGCTTTTACATGAAAGCCGATCTCTGGCTGAAAAGAATGATACCAAGATGATACCTAAACCTGCAGGCATCATTCTGGTATAACCACTCAAAGTCGTGAATGGCGTACCTGAAGACAAAAAAATGGTTAACAATAAAGCACAGTAAACGGTAAGGTATAAAAAATAGCATATCTGAAAAGCAAACATGATAAAACATAACAACAATAAAACATTGCAGAATAGAATACAGTAAAAAAGAGCAGAACAATAGAGAGAGAATAGAGAGAGAGAGAACAATAAAACGACAATTTTTTTTTTTTTATTTTATATTTTTGTATGTGTTTTTTTTTTTTTTTTACACTTTTTTTTGTAACTAACTTTTATAACTGTAACCGGTTCCAGGTTCGGGTCTCTCAAAATGCGATGGCATCTTGGGAGACCCTGTGAAAGTGTGTCTAGTCTGTGCAATGCTGTACCCTACGCTAATACTCAACTAGTGAATGGTAGTGTTCAAAACATTCACCAATGCAAAGACCAGGATTGTCAGGACAGGAGGGACAATAATAGCGGGTGTCACGCCTATATCCGCGCTTGCTGCAGACACGACATCTTTTTTGGGGGGGTTCGCTGGGTAGGGGTACTCGGGAGGACATAAAGAAAATGCCTCTCATGCAGCCGACTGCATTTGGTTGGGGATGTGAATGGGGGAAGTACGGGCGCTGCAGAAGCGGTGGGTTCCCAATTAGGATTGGCGAATGCAGCAGGAAGGGCACTATGGGCACGACGGGCCTGTGTTTGTCTTTTTGGTGGCAGCGGGACACTACTTGTGCTTGCCACCTCACCAGCTTGAACTGCACTTATGGGACTCGCCACGTCACCAAGTGTTACTGCAGTGCTGGTTTGACTACGACCGGGGTGTACTAGGCCGCTGGTGCTTGCCAGTTCACCAAAACGCTACAAAAAAAACTGTTAGCGATCACAGGGATCAGGCCTGACTCTGCGAACGCTGCAGTTATGCGTTTAGTGTTTTGTAAGTGTCAGTGATCGATTGATACTGCACTTGGGTGGGCTGGGCTGGGCCGGGCGGAGGGGCAAAACGCAGGTGCTAGCAGGTATCTGGGCTGATCCCGCTAACACTGCGTGTTTGGGAACCCTAAACTGCTGGGGACGCTAGTATAGATCTGATCGGATCAGATATTGATCCGTTCAGATACTATACCACTAAGGGAGGTGTACGCTGAGTGCGTGGGTGTTAGCGGTACTGGCGCTAACCTGACGCTGCCTGGGGCTGGTGCTTGCCAGTTCACCAAAACGCTACCAAGAAAACTGTTAGCGATCGCAGGGATCAGGCCTGACTCTGTGAACGCTGCAGTTATGCGTTTAGTGTTTTGTAAGTGACAGTGATCGATCGATACTGCACTTGGGTGGGCTGGGCCGGGCAGAGGGGAAAAACGCAGGTGCTAGCGGGTATCTGGGCTGATCCCGCTAACACTGCGTTTTTGGGAACCCTAAACTGCTGGGGACACTAGTATAGATCTGATCGGATCAGATATTGATCCGTACAGATACTATACCACTAAGGGAGGCGTATGCTGCGTGCGTGGGTGTTAGCGGTACTGGCGCTAATCTGACGCTGCCTGGGGCAACGCATATCACCGCCGGGCGATCAGGGGGCTAAACCTTTATTCGGTAATAAACGGCGGGTGCCCTGACACTATAAAAAATAAACGAACTAACCAGCGTCACGCGTAACGGTTATACGGTGATCAGTGGTGAAAGGGTTAACTAGGGGGCAATCAAGGGGTTAAAACATTTATTAGATAGTATATGGGGGTCCCTGTCGCTATAAAACGCTGACGGCGAACCTAAATATTTACCTCCCTAACTAGCGTCACCAGCGACACTAATACAGCGATCAGAAAAATGATCGCTTAGTGACACTGGTGACAGGGGGTGATCAAGGGGTTAAAACTTTATTAGGGGGGGTTAGGGGGGTATCCTAGACCTAAAGGGGGTAATACTCACTGCCCTAACACTGTAACTGTCACAAACTGACACCATGCAGTAATCAGAAAAAAAAAAATACTGCTTGCTGTCAGTTTGTGACAGGGGGGGGGGGTGATTGGGGGGGATCGGGGGGCGATCGGGGGGGGATCGGGGGTGTAAAGTATGCCTGGCATGTTCTACTGTGTTGTGTGTGTGTGTTGTGCACTTACATGTCTTCTCTCCTCGGCGCTGGGACGGAAACTGCCAAGCCGAGGAGAGATGACATCACATCCTCTGCCTGTGTGAAACTACACACAGGCAGGGGAGGATTCCGATTGGCTGGGAGCGGTCGCGAGGGGGGGGCCACGATCGGATGGTCTCCCCCTCGCCTCCCGACGCTCCCAGTCAAATGCCGACCGCCGCTGGCACCGGGGGGGGGTCCGATCGGACCCAACGCCCGTGGGAGGCAGATCACGTACGGGTACGTGATTCTGCCTGCCCGTGCCATTCTGCCGCCGTATATGTGCGTTAGGCGGTCGGCAAGTGGTTAATGTACATAAATTTTCTCATGGTGAGGTATATAGTAATTATTTAATTTGTGAACAGCGCCAATTCTACATAACCATTAATTGTAACACACTGAGCTATTTAGGTCTAAATAGGCCTTAACTGTGTAACTTTGCATTTTTGTAATATTCAGTGGCTGCATGTTTTCTGAGATGCAGATATTTCCATGTATGTGTCCCTTTTATAGGTAACCAGGGAGTATATGCATAACATTTTTTATTAAAAGCCCCAACCTCAGTTATATGAGAGCTGTCACAAGCCAAGAAACATCAGATAGCGGGAGCCTCCCATGGAGGTGGATCGGTGGCAAATTTTTTTTTTTTTTTTTTCGGTCCTTCGGGTGGGGTGAACTAACTTTGTGGAACATTTTTATTTTTTTATTTTTTAATAAAGGACTTGTCCCAAGCTGTGTCTTGTCTTTTGTACCATTTTGACACTTTTTTTTGTGAAATAGTAGGGGTACATTTGTACCTCGTTACCATTTCACACAGGGGGGGGGGAGGCCAGGATCTGGGGTCCCCTTGTTAAAGGGGGCTTCCAGATTCCATTAAGCCCCCCGCCCGCAGACCCCCACAACCACCGGGCAAGGGTTGTGGAGATGAGGCCCTTGTCCCCATCAACATGGGGACAAGGTACTTTGGGGGCTACCCCAAAGCACCCTCCCCATGTTGAGGGCATGTGACCTGGTACAGTTCAGGAGGGGGGGCGCTCTCTCGTCCCCCCTCTTTCCTTGCGCCCTGCCAGGTTGCGTGCTCGTATAAGGGTCTAGTATGGATTTTGGGTGGACCCCTACGCCATTTTTTTACATTTTGGCGCAGGGTTCCCCATAATTTCCATATCAGACCTTAAGGGTCTGGTATGGATTTTAGGGGGACCTCCACGCAATTTTTTTTTTAAATTTTGGTTCAGGGTTCCCCTTAATATTCATACCAGACCCAAAGGGCCTGGTAATGGACTGGGGGGGATCCCATGCTCTTTTTTTCAATGAGGTTTATCTATATTGCCACAGCCGCGATTCGTTTTAAATGACTTTTTTTCCTTTAGAAATGTCATTTTGCTGTGGTACTGTTCTAAACACAGGAAAAATTAGCCACTTTACAGGCATACTATAGACACCCCCCTCAAGCAAGATATTTAAAGGAATATTTCATTTTTATTGTTTCAATTTAAGCATTAAAAAATCACTGCTCCTGAAAAAACAGCCCTTTTTAAAAAAAATATGCATATATAGCACAGTATGCACACACCGCTGTCATAATACAAGCAAAGATATTGAAATGGTTAGAAAAGAAGGTGAGGAGCAGTGTAGTTAGCCGTGTCTTGTTCCATCTATCTAAGCAACTAGCATGATTTCCACATAAATACTCCTATAATATACATACCGTATATTTTTTAGCATTATAAACACACCTGCAGCTTCGCAATCTCACTGCCCATCCCACTAATTCTGGCAGTTGGCCATGCCTCCCTTTGCCCCCATTGGCTAGCAGCAGCCCGGGAGGAAGGCGTCCCCAGAAATGTCATAGGGATGGCCGCGATTGGTGACAGCGGACTCTCATGTCACCTCACGTTGGGCTAGTGGCGCCATGATTGGAGGCGACACGGCATTGCCTTGGTCGGGGCCGGCTTCTGCTTAGCTGGAGTGAGAGAGGGTGGCCCGAGTAGGTGGTGTGTCCGTTGTGTGTGCACAGAGAGTGGCAATGGTGGTGGTGACTCCTGCTCAATATTCGCTCCATAAGACGCACAGGCACTTTTCCCCATTTTTTGGGGGGGAAAGTGCATCTTGTGGAGTGAAAAATACGGTATTTTTCCTTAATTTACTTATGATGCTTTATGGCTAGGGATGAGCTTCGTGTTCGAATCAAACGCATGTTCGACTTGAACATCGTGTGTTCGGTCATTCACCGAATTACGAATGATATGGGCCGAGTGGCGCATCACGGCCCATGTGTCTCTGCGGCATCGCAGTGCATTGCTGGCTGATGATTGGCCAAGCATGCACTATGACCCGAATGCTTGGCCAATCACAGCGCTATGTGTATAGAGAGCCGTAATTGGTCAAAGCCAAGGAGGCTTTGGCCAATTATGGCTCAGGGGGTTTAGTACACGCCTCACACTATATAAGGCCGCCTCCGTGGTGGCTTTGTGTAGTGTGTTGCTGTGTAGACTGGAGAGAGATAGATATACAGAGAGACAGTGTCATTTGATTTAAGTTAGACAGAGTAGGCAGGTCGAGTCAGTTAGCTGCACTTACAGTGTATTGTATATATATATACACTGTATTCAGTTTAGCTAGATCCTGTTCTTCTCTTCCTAATATACTGACAGGCAGGCAGGTGTATACTGACAACAGTGCTGGTCGTGGACACGGTGCATCCTCATCAGCACGTGGCCATGGGACATGCTTGGCCTTTTTCTCGGCAGCTGGCCGTGTTGAGCCGCAACATGCGGAAGACTTGGTCGAGTGGTCAAGGCTCAGGGTACTTTGTCTGGCAAAGCAGCTGCCAACGTGGCCTCTTCCTTCGGCTCAATGGCATCAGTGACTCCTTACCTAGCCCCACCATGTCCTCTCGAGGAGTCCTCCGAACTGTTTGACCATCATGTTGGGTACATGCTCCAGGAGGATGCCCAGCATTTTGAAGGCTCCGATGATGGTACTCAGCTAGAGGAAAGCAGTAACATGAGCCCAGACAAAGGGGGTGCCCAAGAAGGACAGCAATCTGGCAGTCATGTTCGCCCTGCTGCAGCATACTTCCAGGTTTGTTCCAGTGATGAGGAGGGAGGTAATGATGGGGTCACTGACTCCACATGGGTGCCTGATACGAGAGAAGAGGAGGAGGAGACACATCAACAATGAGGCAGGATGCCCTCCGGGGGCTAGCCGAAGGGCAGCACACTGACTGCATCACACCGCAGAGCTCCGCATGTGCAGGGCGCTGCTGTCTCTGCCCATTATTCCAAAAGTTCTTTGGTGTGGGCCTTTTTTGAGACGAGTGCATCAGATTGCACCGCTGCTATTTGCAACATATTTCTCAAGCGTATCTCGCTTGGCCAAAACATCTCCCGCTTGGGCACCACATGCTTGACCAGACATATGTTAACCTGCCATGCAGTTTGTTGGCAAGTGTACCTAAAAGACCCACGCCAAAGAACAAAGAGGACCTCTCCTTGCTCCTCATCAGCTGGGATCTCCAACCCCACTATACCTTCAGGCCTCCCTGAGACCTGCACTGAGAGGAATGAAGGTGTAGAATTAGGTGTGTCACAGCCAAGTACTTGCGGGCAATCTGCTATCGGTACACCTACGTCAGATTGTACCAGACAAATTTCCCTGCCCCGGCTGCTGCACCGCAGAAAGAAGTTCGCTCCCAGACATCCACATGCCCCGCGGTTGAATGCTAGGTTGCCAAAATTGCTAGCACTTCAACTGCTACCTTTTCAGTTGGTAGACTCTGCCCCCTTCCGTGAGTTTATGGAATGTGCGGTTCCTCAGTGGCAGGTTCCCAAACGCCACTTTTTGTCACGGAAGGCGATTCCAGCTCTCTACCGGCATGTGGAAGTCAATGTCTTGGCTTCGCTGGACAGGGCGGTCAGCGGTAAGGTGCATATTACCGCTGACTCATGGTCCAGCAGGCATGGACAGGGATGTTAGCTAAGTTTCACGGCGCATTGGGTGACTCTGCTGACAGCTGGGAAGGATGCAGGACAAGGTGCAGTAGTGTTGGAGGTTGTTCCACCACCATGCCTCCAAAATGCCACTATTGGTGATTCTGACACACCTCTTTCCTCCACCCCCTCCTCTTCTTCTTCCTCCATGGCCTCTTCCTGTGCTTTTTCCTTGGAAACCAGCGGTGCTCCGTAGGCGTTCAAGGGGCTACTTAAGTATGCAGGCCAAAAGATGCCATGCGGTGCTTGAGCTGGTGTGCTTGGGGGACAGGAGCCACACTGGGGCAGAGATTCTGTCAGCTCTGCAGGGGCAGTTTCAGAGGTGGTTGACGCCATGCCAACTTAAGCCAGGAATGGTAGTTTGCGACAATGGCACCAACCTCCTCTCCGCCCTCCGACAGGGACAACTGACCCATGTGCCCTGTTTGGCCCACGTCCTTAACTTGGTGGTGCAGCAGTTCTTGGGCAGGTACCCGTGCTTACAGGATGTCCTGAGGCAGGCCAGAAAAGTCTGTGTGCATTTCCGCCAGTCATATAATGCCAGTGCTCGGCTGGCAAACCTCCAAAATGAATTTAACCTGCCCAAGAACTACCTAATCTGTGAAATGCCCACCAGGTGCAACTCAACGTTGGCCATGCTGCAGCGGCTGCACACGCAGCAGAGGGCCATCAATGAGTATCTGTGCGACTATGGCACCAGGACAGGGTCAGGGGAGCTTGTTTTTTTCCCCCACGCCAGTGGGCCATGATCAGGGATGCATGCACTGTCATGTCACCATTTGAGGAGGCCACGAGAATGGTGAGCAGTGACAGTGCATTCATCAGTGACACTGTCCCCCTTGTCCACCTGTTGGAGCACACGCTGCATGGCATAATAGACAGGGCACTTGAGGCAGAACAGAGGCAGGAAGAGGAGGACTTCCTTAGCTCTCATACCCCCTTTATCCAGACAGTGTTCCTGCGTGCCCGCCGATCACACAGGAAGAGGACGAGGAGGAGGAGGATTGTGTCAGTATGGAGGTGGAGCCTGGCACTTAGCATCAGCAGCAGTCTTTAAGGGATCATTTACAGTCCCAAGAAACACATGGACTTGTACGTGGCTGGGAGGAGGTGGCTGCGGATCATGTCGTCCTTAGTGACCCAGAGGACTCCGGACCGAATGCCTCAGCAAATCTACGCTGAATGGCCTCCCTGATCCTGCAAAGCCTGCGGAAGGATCCTCGTATTCGTGGTATCAAGTAGAAGGAACAATACTAGCTGGCAACCCTCCTTGATCCACGTTACAAGGGTAAGGTTGCGGACCTTATCTTGCCGTCGCAGAGGGAGCAAAGGATGAAACATCTTCGGAAGGCCTTGCAGAAAGGTCTGTGTAATGCGTTCCCAGAGACTGGGAGGTTACAAACTCCTGTTTCTGGACAACGTGTTGCTGAGGCTTCGGTCAGTCAAAGAAGAAGCGGAGAAGTGGAGAAGGTGGCCATCTGACTGATGCATTCAGACAATTGTTTAGTCCGCAGCCCCAAGGTATGATCGGTTCCAGCAACCATCGCCAGCATCTGTTTTACATGGTGCAGGAATACCTAGGGGCAAGATCTGACTTGGACACCTTGCCCACCGAAAATCCTCTGGATTACTGGGTCTTGAGAATGGATCACTGGCCAGAGCTTGCACAATATGCAACTGAGCTACTGGCCTGTCCTGCATCCAGTGTTCTTTCGGAACGCACATTCAGTGCTGCTGGAGGCTTTGTAACCGATCACAGAATGTGTCTGTCCACTGACTCGGTCGATTGACTGACCTTCATAAAAATGAAATAGGTCTTGGATCACCACCAGCTACCAAGCACCTGATGCTGATGTAACCGAATATTTTTTTTTAAATGTCAGATCCCTTCAAAGACTGCCTGTGCTGATGCTGAGTGACTATCCTGTTATGCTGAGTAATTATCCTCTTCCACCTCAATGATCATGCTGATAGCTTGTAAGAACATTTTTGGTTCTGGGCGCCGCCACCAGTGCCTAAGGCCCAATTTTTCAGCCCCTGTTTAACAGGGGCGTGTAATTACAATTGTTGATGCAATTCTTTGCAACAGGGCTAGTTCCTGCGCTCCAACTAGAGTATCTGTGAGGGGTTGCAATGTTGTGGCACCAGCACCAGTGCCTAAGGCCCAATTTTTCAGCCCCTGTTTAACAGGGGCGTGTAATTACAATTTTTGATGCAATTCTTTGCAGCAGGGCTAGTTCCTGCGCTCCAGCTAGAGTATCTGTGAGGGGTTGCAGTTTTGTGGCACCAGCACCAGTGCCTAAGGCCCAATTTTTCAGCCCCTGTTTAACAGGGGCGTGTAATTACAATTTTTGATGCAATTCTTTGCAGCAGGGCTAATTCCTGCGCTACAACTAGAGTATCTGTGAGGGGTTGCAGTGTTGTGGCACCAGCACCAGTGCCTAAGGCCCAATTTTTCAGCCCCAGTTTAACAGGGGCATGTAATTATAATTTTTGATGCAATTCTTTGCAGCAGGGCTAGTTCCTGCGCTCCAACTAGAGTATCTGTGAGGGGTTGCAGTGTTGTGGCACCAGCACCAGTGCCCAAGGCCCAATTTTTCAGCCCTTGTTCAACAGTGACATGTAATTAGAATTCTTGATGTAATATTTCACAGCAGGGCCCGTTTCTGCACCCACCAAGAGTAACTGTGAGGACTTACAGTGTTGTGGCACCAGCACGACCACCACCACCACCAAAGGCCCAATTTTTCTGCCCCTGTTCAACAGGGGCATGTAATTACAACTCTTGATCTAATATTTCACAGCAGGGCCCTGTGAGGGCTTACAGTGTTGTGGCCACAACAACACCTAAGGCCCAAATTTCTGCTGAGTATATAGGGCAGGCCCCTACTTTCAAACATCCAACTTACAAATGACTGCTACTTGCAAACGGAAGGAGACAATAGGAAGTGAGATGAAATCTACCCCTAGGAAGGGAAATTCTCTCCTGTAAGAGTTAATATGGGAAAAACTTTTCTCCTTTACACTGATGCTTTATCACCAATCCTTGTTTCACTAAAAACCCCAAATTTTCAAAAAACATTTGTCATTGGGACAAAAAGTGAGGTGAAATCTTCTGAAGAGGAGCACAGACAGCAAAACAAATGTCACAGGGGTGATAACCCTTCCCTACGTTTTCCAAAAAGCTTAAAGTGGTGTTCTGGCCGAAATTATACTTTTTAAATAAAAATACCCCTATAATACACAAGCTTAATGTATTCTAGTAAAGTTAGTCTGTAAACTAAGGTCTGTTTTGTTAGTTTATAGCAGTAGTTTGTTATTTTATAAACTTACAGCAGGCCGTGGCCATCTTAAGTGTGGGCATCTGAAGCCAGACTGTATTTCTTCCTGGATCTCATCCTTGCAGATCTCGCACATGCTCAGTGCAGAACAAGCAGTGTAATAGGTTTCAGGTCAGGTTTCCATAGCAACGGCAGTGTCAGAGAAAGTTGCTGCCCCTTCCCAGAAGGCATTGCAAACAGGAAATGATGCGATGGGCCACGGCCAGGGAGGAGGAAGTGAAAAATGAATACAGCAGATATACAGTAGGTGCTGAGAAAATTTTTTTTTAAATATCCAATTCGTTTACAGTGCACAGTTTAGTGAGGGATGCTGAAGAGTTGTAAAAGTGGGTGGAACTCCACTTTAAAATAGATTTTTTGGCTGGAGCTAAACACGTTAAAAATGTACCAGTTCAAAATTACAAACAGATTCTACTTAACAACAAACCTACAGTCCCTGTCTTGTTTGCACCGCCTGTATACTGCTGTTCAGAGTATATAGGGCCTGGGGGCCCCACACCTTTCTTTCTTTAATTTGGGTGCAGGGTTCCCATTAATATCCATACAAGACCCAAAGGGTCAGGTAATGGACTGGGGGGTACCCATGCCGTTTGTCTTACTGATTTTCATCCATATTGCCAGGACCCGACATTACATTAAACCCACAAGCAGTTTTAAATGACTTTTATTCCTTTAAAAATGTCATTTTGTGCAGGGACTGTTTTAAGCACGGGAAACATGCGCCACTTTACAAGCATATTATAGACACCCCCCCAGGTACGATATTTAAAGGAATATCTCACTTTTTTTTTTTTTACTTTAAGCATCATTAAAATCACTGCTCCCGAAAAAACGGCCGTTTTTCAAACTTTTTTTTGCATTGATACATATCCCCTGAGGCAGGACCCGGGTCCCCAAACCCTTTTTAGGACAATACCATGCAAATTAGCCTTTAAAATGAGCACTTTTGATTTTGAACGTTCGAGTCCCATAGACGTCAATGGGGTTCTAACGTTCATGCAAATTTTCGGTTGGTTCGCAGGTTCTGGTGCAAACCGAACCAGGGGGTGTTCGGCTCATCCCTACTGAGCTCTGTTCCCTGGTTCCACCTCCCAGTACCACCCCTTTTACAGAATACAGAACCAAGAATCATTTTGTGGTGCTAAGTAATTTGTATGGAATTTGTTAATGACAACAAGAAAGACAGCAAAATAGATTCCCTGTAGCTAGCAACAATGGACCTTCCAGCAATAATAGATCCACCCCAGCAACGTTAGACTCCCAACAGCCAGCAACAATAGACCCCCTGTCCCAACAGTAGATCCCTCCCAGCAACGATTGACTCCCCCCAGCAACATAAGACCCACCCCCAGCAGCAATAGATCCTTTACCAGCAACAATAGACCCCTCCCTGCAAAAATAAATATCCTCCAGCAACAATTGATTCCCCAGCAGCTAGCATCAATAGAACCTCCAGTACACCCCCAGCACTCCTTGCCATTACATACATTCAGTGCTGGAGGTGCCGGAACTGCGTTCCTCCATGTTCCTGCTGAAAAAAAGCCCTGACTAAACCACGTATATCAAAGGACTCTATGGGTGCTACAAGCGTCATACGATATTGTGCAGTTCAATTTCCTCATTCAGGCCTTTAGGGGCTAAAGTCCCCAAAGTAAAAATCCAAAATGCTTCTCTTGTGCATAGTATCTGATACTTTTTGCCACTATCCAAATCATTTGATATGGCCTCCATTCCGAATACTTTGAGGCCATCGGTACTACTATTGTGGACCTCCTTGAAGTGTCTTGGTACTTAATATTTATCTTTTTCTGTTGAGATATTAATTCTGTGTTCGTTCATCCTTGTCCTCATTGAAGTCCGACCAATGTATATGAGGCCACAGGGACACAGGAGACCATATATGACGTATGAAGTGCCACAGTTGATGAACTTTGAACTTTCGGTCAAAGATAGTGGTCCAAGGATTGTTGGGCCCTCTATTCCTTATCTTCTTCATTCTGCTCGGGGCAATGATGCTCCTTAGATCTTTGGGTCTCCTAAAGACTAAATTCGGATGTGAAGATAAACTTGTCTTCAGGATCGGGTCTGATTCAAGAATCTTCCAGTTTTTTCTGAAGATTTTTTGTATTGTGGTAGCCTTATTGCTAAATCTGGTGCAAAACCGTTGTGGCTGTTCATCTCTATCATATTTTGTTGTTTTCTCTCCCCCTACACAGACATTGTCATACAGCTGTAGATATTTTTGAAAGGCTTCTTCTATATGCTCTTCTTCGTAACCCTTTTCTTTAAATTTGTTCTTAAGGATCAGACTTTCTTCTTCATAGAAATTTTTTAGGGTACAGGTCCGTCTATGTCTACAGAACTGGCCAAAGGGGACGTTCTTAATCCATCTGGAATGATGGGTTCTTGAGTAAATTGCTCCAGTGTCATCGACCCGTAACTCAAGGTCTAGAAAGACCAGGGACTTTTCATCTACCACATGCGTGAATGAAATTCCGATGGGGTTCCTTGCACAATGTGCAAGGAATCCTTCCACTTCGTCATCGGTACCGTTCCAAATAATGACATCATCAATGTACCGTGAATACAGTATTAGGTTCCCCCCAAATGGGTTGTTAGCCCAAATATGATTGAGCTCCCAATATCCCATGAAAAAATTTGCATAACTGGGAGTGAACTTAGCACCCATGGCTGTGCTCTTTACCTGCCATTTTTTAGGGTACAGGTCCGTCTAGGTCTACAGAACTGGCCAAAGGGAACGTTATTTTTTTTTTTATTCCATATTTTTATTAGTGTTCATAGGAAATACAATGTACAATTTAACATTGTACGTCGTGCAACGACGTCTGAGTAGATAATTCAAGATATAAACTTATTCAAGATATAAACTTTTATCCACAAACAGGAATCCAATGTAACAAGTAGTGAACGAATATCTATAAACAATTCAAGAAGTGTAATTGGTCCACTTCACTAGTGTGTCACCCCATGTGGGAGCTCTAGTGCCACAGGAATGAAGCGGACCATCTTGCTGTGAAATACATGGTAACGGAGGTTAGTTAGAAGTTACCAGCTAATACACGTAACATATAATTCTTATGAAGCAATTGGTACTGCTCGGTCAAGAAAGAGGGGTCTGTGATTCAGTACTTTAGTACATGAGGCACGCAGTGTCTAGCCCAGTCAGTCCACGGTTGCCAGTTAGTGTGTATTTTTGTTGATTGGCCAGTGTATGCAGCTGATGTAGTCTCATAGCTGAAATGCAGGGATACCAACTCAATGACTTGGCCTAGTGTCAGAGGTGTGTCGGACTTCCAGTGTCTGGTTATATTAAGTCTGGCTGCCATGAGAACATGGGTGGTTACTAGTCTGAAGGAATGAGGGATGTCCTCAATAGTTAGGTTTAGGATCGCAAGTGCCGGTGAGGGGGGGATCTTGATTTGGGTGATGGTTGAGATTAAGTGGAAGATACTTTCCCAGTAATTTTGTAATTTGGAACATGTCCAGAAAACATGGAGTAGGTCACTTGGGGAAGATTTACATCTCCAGCAAGTGTTGGAGATTTGAGGATTAAAGGATGTTATTCTGGCTGGAGTCATATACAAGTGTAGCGAGATTTTCTGTGCGAGTTCCCATAGGGCAGCGCATTTGGTGGCTTTATAAATAGACTTAAGGGCTTGTTGCCATTAAGTGTCAATGAACTTATGGGCTAGATCGATTTCCCAACTGTGGTGTGGGTTTAGTTTGGTAAAGGTGTGTTTTTGGTGGAGGGTGTTGTAAAAATAGGATATACCTTTGATTTTTGTGGCAGGGTTGGTAAGGTAATCCCCAGGTCGTGGGTTGAATGCTGTAGAGAGGAAGGGGTATAGTATTCAGGCAATGATGTATACGGAGATAGGTAAAGTATTCAGATGCAGGTAGAGCGTATTCGGATTGTAGTTGGAAGAATGTTTTGATGAGGTTGTCTTGTATTAAATATTGTAGGGAACGTATGCCTTTGTGGGTTCATAATGATAATAAGAGTTCAGGCATTATATGTAGCAAGGTATTTAAAGGAATATGGAATTGTGGCGTGTTGGGAGTGAATGTCAGTAGGGTTGACGCTGTTTTCCAAGCTTGTGCTGATGCTTTCATGGTTGGAGAAAGGGACGTTGGTACTGAGGAGCCCAGCGGAGTGCTTAGTAGCCAGGTTTTCAGATTGAGGAGTGCTCAATTTGTCCCCACAATGTGGTCGGGGATGGTTGGAACCAACATGGTAATTGGGCAAGGATAGCTGCTAGGTGATAATCCTCAAAATCTATAGAACCCGTGCCCCCCACCAGTTTGTGTTTGATCAGTTTTAGATGAGCACATCTAGGTCGTTTACCATTCCAAAGGAATTTGTTAATTATCGTACGGAGGGATCTGAAGAAGGTGTCGGGTAGAGGGATGGGTAAGGTTCTGAAATAGTAGAGTATTTTGGGAAGGCAGATCATTTTAATAGCCGCAAGTTTACCCGTCCAGGAGAGTTCGTGTTTTGCTAGTTGTTGTGAGGTTGATTGTATGTTTTGGAGGAGTGGAAGGAAGTTGCATGAATACAGATTCTTAGTTTTCAAAGGGGACGTTCTTAATCCATCTGAGATGATGGGTTCTTGAGTAAATTGCTCCAGTGTCATCGACCCGTAACTCAAGGTCTAGAAAGACCAGGGACTTTTCATCTACCACATACGTGAATGAGATTCCAATGGGGTTCCTTGCACAATGTGCAAGGAATCCTTCCAGTTCGTTATCGGTACTGTTCCAAATAATAACATCATCAATGTACCGTGAATACAGTATTAGGTTCCTCCCAAATGGGTTGTTAGCCCAAATATGATTGAGCTCCCAATATCCCATGAAAAAATGTGCATAACTGGGAGTGAACCTAGCACCCATGGCTGTGCTCTTTACCTGCCGATAAAAACTATCCATGAATGTGAAGTAATTATGGGTCAAGGTAAACTCAATACACTCGTGTATGAATTGGCTTACACAGGATTGAACAAATGCGCTTCTGCCAAATAGTATTCAGTGGCTCTAAGGCCAAATTCCTGCTGAATAGATGTGTACAGGGACGCTACATCGAGCGATAGCCATCTGTATCCTTTCTCCCATGTATGTGCACTAATAATCTCTAGGGCGTGGCCTGAGTCCTTTATGTATGATGGCAGACTTATTACCAATCCCTGGAGAAAATGGTCAATGTAGCTGCCGAGATTACTGGTCAGGCTATCAATTCCTGCAATAATTGGTCTACCTGTGTGCTTCTCCATATCCTTACATACTTTTGGAATGTGGTAAAAGTAGGGGACCACTGGGCGCTTTGAATATGCTTGACTGTAGGCATGCTTGACTGTAGGCAAGACACATTTGTCTTTGTACTCCTCACTAGGGATGAGCCGAACACCATCCAGTTCGGTTCGCACCAGAACATACCAAACAGGGAAAAAATTCAGAACACACGAACACTGTTAAAGTCTATGGGACACGTACATGAAATATCAAAAGTGCTAATAATAAAGGCATATATGCAAGTTATTGTCATAAAAAGTGTTTGGGGACCTGGGTCCTGCCCCCGGGGATATGTATCAATGCAAAAAATTTTTTTAAAAACGGCTGTTTTTTCGGGAGCAGTGATTTTTTTAATGCTTAAAGTGAAACAATAAAAATGAAATATTCTTTTAAATATAGTGCCTGGGGGGTGTCTATAGTATGCCTGTAAAGTGGCACATTTTTCCCGTGTTTAGAAGAGTATCACAGCAAAATGACATTTATAAAGGAAAAATTGTCATTTAAAACTGATTGTGACTGTAATGAATTGTCGGGTCTCGGCAATATATAAACTCATTGAAAAAAAGAGCATGGGTCCCCCCCAGTCCATTACCAGGCCCTTTGGGTCTGGAAAGAATATTAAGGGGAACCCGAACCAAAATTAGGGTCCCCCTAAAATCCATACCAGGCCCTTCAGGTCTGATATATAAATTAAGGGGAACCCTGCACCAAAGAAAAAAAATGGCATAGGGGTTCCCCCAAAATCCATACCAGACCCTTATCTGAGCACCTGGCAGGCCGCAGGAGAAGAGGGGGGATGAGAGAGCACCCCCATGAACCGTACCAAGCCACATGCCCTCAAAATGGAGAGGGTACTTTGGGATCTGACCCCAAAGCACCTTGTCCCCATGTTGATGGGGACAAGGGCCTCATCCTCACAACCCTTGCCCTGTGGTTGTTGGGGTATGCGGGTGGGGGGCTTATCAGAATCTGGAAGCCCCCTTTAACAAGGGGATCCCCAGATCCCAGCCTCCCCCATGTGAATTGGTAATAGGGTACATTGTACCCTTACCATTTCACAAAAAAAGTGTCAAAAATATTAAAAAAGACAAGAGACAGCTTGGGACAAGTCCTTTATTAAAAAATAAAAAAATAAAAGTGTCCAGCAATGTCCATTCATCTTCTATCATGCCACCCGATGGACTGAAAAAGAAAAAAAAAAACTGCAACCATTCCGCCTCCATGGGAGGCTCCCGCCGACTGACGCTTCTTCTTTGTGACAGTTCTTATACAGCTGAGGGCGGGGCCACCCAGTGATGTAAACGGGTGACGCCGCCCACCTCTGACGCCATGGGGAAGAGGGGGGTGGGGTCACCCTTTTACTTCACCGGGTGGCCCGCCCTCAGCTATATAAGAACTGTCACAGAGAAGAAGCATCAGTCGGCGGGAGCCTCCCTTGGAGGCAGAACAGTTGCAGCTTTTTTTTTTCGTTCCATCGGGTGCCGTGAATTTACATCACAGGACATTTTTTTTATTTTGGCACGGGGTTCCCCTTAAAATCCAAACCAGAGCTGAATTACCTGGTATGGATTTTGGGGTGACCCCCACACAATTTCTTTTCTTAATTTTGGTGCGGGGGTTCCCCTTAATATTCATACCAGACCCAAAGGGCCTGGTAATGGACTGGGGGGACCCATGCCTTTTATCTATATTGCCGAGACCTGACAATTCATTACAGGCGCAAACAGTTTTAAATGACAACATTTCCTTTAGAAATGTAATTTTGCTACTGTTCTAAACAAGGGAAAAGTGCGCCACTTTACAGGCATACTATAGACACCCCCAGGCACGATGTTTAAAGGAATATTTCATTTTTAATGTTTCACTTTAAGCATTAAAAAAATCACTGCTCCCAAAAAACAGCCGTTTAAAAAAAAAAAATTGCATTAATTCATGTCCCCTGGGGCAGGACCCAGGTCCCCAAACACTTTTTATGACAATAACTTGCATATAAGGCTTTACATTTTTTGATTTTTCATGTTTTTTTAATTTTTCATGTTAGTGTCCCATAGACTTTAACGGAGTTCCGGTGGCTTTCGAATTTGCCGCAAACGACGCATACTGTTCGCTATTCAGCGAACAGGCGAACATTGGGCTCATCCCTACTCCTCACCTGGTTGCTGCCACACACGCTTGACACCATCTGAACCAAATAAGCTCATCTTGGTCTCATCAGACCACAGGACATGGTTCCAGTAATCCATGTCCTTAGTCTGCTTGTCTTCAGCTAACTGTTTGCGGGCTTTCTTGTGCATTATCTTTAGAAGAGGCTTCCTTCTGGGACGACAGCCATGCAGACCAATTTGCTGCAGTATGGTCTGTCTGTGCACTGACAGGCTGACCCCCCACTCCTCCAACCTCTGCAGCAATGCTGGCAGCACTCATACATTTATTTCCTAAAGACAACCTCTGGATATAAAGCTGAGCACTTAACTTCTTTGTTCGACCATGGCGAGGTCTGTTCTGAGTGGAACCTGTCCTGGTAAACCACTGTATGGTCTTGGCCACTGGGCTGCAGCTCAGTGTCAGGGTCTTGGAAATCTTCTTATAGTCTAGGCCATCTTTATGAAGAGCAACAATTCTTTTTTTCAGATCCGCAGAGAATTGCCATGAGGTGCCATGCTGAACTTCCAGTGACCAGTATGAGAGAGTGAGAACGATAACACCAAATTTAACACACCTGCTCCCCATTCACACCTGAGACCTTGTAACACTAACGAGTCACATGACACCGGGGGGGGGAATATGGCTAATTGGGCCCAATTTGGACATTTTCACTTGGGGTGTACTCACTTTTGTTGCCAGCGGTTTAGACATTAATGGCTGTGTGTTGAGTTATTTTGAGGGGACAGCAAATTTACACTGTTATACAAGCTGTACACTAACTACTTTACATTGTAGCAAAGTGTCATTTCTTCAGTGTTGTCAAATGAAAATATATGATAAGATATTTACAAAAATGCGAGGGGTGTACTCACTTTTGTGAGATACTGTATATATCTTTATTTCTTTTCATATAAAATTAACTTTTTGAACTACACTGAGGCTACATTTAGCAGAGCAATTGTCACTTTAAATAGTAGTATACAATATCGCTGCACAAGTGCATTGGTAGCATTTGCACATATTTGGTTCAGACTAAGCACAAGACACTTTGTTTCTGTTTTTGGTTTTATTTTATTTCAATATTTTATTTTAATTTTGGTATTATTACATTGGGATCTCTTGAAAGTCACACAGGGGCATGTAGCATTGCACCCTAGAACAGCACCATTTCTACCTTTTCCTATTCACACATTCACTTTTACATTCCACTCAAGTGGTTGTACTGGTAGAGGCAGCAGTTCTTCTTGTCCAGTCTCCCATAAGCGTGGGGCCACTAACACTTTTTACAAAGCTCATATTTTATTTGTGCTTGAACTTAAAGGGGTTGTAAAGGCAGAAGGTTTTTTATCCTAATGCATTCTTTGCATTAAGATAAAAAGCCTTCTGTGTGCAGCAGCCCCCCTCAGCCCCCCTAACACTTACCTGAGGTCCATTTATGTCCAGCATTGTCCATGAGTGTCTCAGCCATCCAAAATTCTCTCTCCTTATTGGCTGAGACATAGCAGTGGCGCCATTGGCTGCCACTGCTGTCAATCAAAATCAGCTAGCTATTCAGGAGATATAGGGGTGAGGCCGAGGCAGGGCTCCATGTCTGATTGGACACACGGAGCTGTAACTCGGCTTAGGTGCCCCCATAGCAAGCTGCTTGCTGTGGGGGCACTGAACAGTAGGGAGGGGCCAGGAGCACAGAAGAGGGAGCCGAGAAGAGGAGGATACGGACTGCTCTGTGAAAAAAAATGCCACAGAGCAGGTAAGTATAACTGTTTTTTAATTTTATAGGAAAAAAAGGAGACTTTACAATCACTTTAAGCCCTTCCTGCTGTCGCCCTTTAAGAGCTTCTAAATGCTGGGAAGTGTGGGGGGCGGTCACTGCCAGTGACTGTGCTGGGAACACACAGGGTGCATGCTCTCAGCACAGAAAAGTATTTACATAGGGCCACATATTTGCGGCCTTTAAGGGTTAAAGCCCACCAGCCGAGAGACTGCATATATACCATCAGCGGGTTGAGGTTAAGGCCCTGGGTACTGATCTGGGATGAATAGATGAGCAAATTTGCTTTGACGGAAGCTTGCCCAATCCAGAAAATCTGCTTTTTACCTGGTAAAACAAAATTCTTAGTTTTGGATAAGGTTCAAAACCTCTGACAGTTTATCTCTTGCTATCCCATTGGGGAGATTTTTTCTTCACTACTATCACAGAGAGGCAACAGGATGTGAGAAGAGATCATTAGTTGTCACTGTAACAGGTGTCCTCATTGCAATATTTACCTTCACTGCTTGTTTTGGTGACAACTTCAACATTTTAGGATTTCCCGTCACTTTCTGTCTCAGTAACAATGGTCACCAGGACAAATAGAGAGAGTAAATCTCCCCAGTGGGGACACCAATAGTAACAGAAACCCAATGGATTCTAATACCTCCACCCCCTCAAAAAAAAATAACTTAATCTACACTTTAGAGAAACATATACAGAGAAAAGCATGTAGTGTGCAGGCTGCCATCACTGACCTCTGCTTGTTTCTGAACTTTCATCTCTGGAGAGATCTAAAAATGGCTGTCCACCAACGTTTACCATCCAACCTGACAGAGCTGGAGAGGATCTGCAAGGAAGAATGGCAGAGGATCCCCAAATCCAGGTGTGAAAAACTTGTTGCATCTTTCCCAAAACGGAAAGTATTCAGACCCCCTTAATTTTTTCACTCTTTGTTATATTGCTGCCATTTGCTAAAATCATTTAAGTTCATTTTTTTCCTCATTAATGTACACACAGCACCCCATATTGACAGAAAAACACAGAATTGTTGACATTTTTGCAGATTTATTAAAAAAGAAAAACTGAATATCACATGGTCCTAAGTATTCAGACCCTTTGCTCAGTATTTAGTAGAAGCACCCTTTTCACCTAATACAGCCATGAGTCTTTTTGGGAAAGATGTAACAAGTTTTTCACACCTGGATTTGGGGATCCTCTGCCATTCCTCCTTGCAGATCCTCTCCAGTTCTGTCAGGTTGGATGGTAAACATTGGTGGACAGCCATTTTTAGATCTCTCCAGAGATGCTCAATTGGGTTAAGTCAGGGCTCTGGCTGGGCTATTCAAGAACAGTCACGGAGTTGTTGTGAAGCCACTCCTTCGTTATTTTAGCTGTGTGCTTAGGGTCATTGTCTTGTTGGAAGGTAAACCTTCGGCCCAGTCTGAGGTCCTGAGCACTCTGGAGAAGGTTTTCATCCAGTATATCCCTGTACTTGGCTGCATTCATCTTTCCCTCGATTGCAACCAGTTGTCCTGTCACTGCAGCTGAAAAACACCCCCACAGCATGATGCTGCCACCACCATGCTTCACTGTTGGGACTGTATTGGACAGGTGATGAGCAGTGCCTGGTTTTGTCCACACATACCGCTTAGAATTAAGGCCAAAAAGTTCTATCTTGGTCTCATCAGACCAGAGAATCTTGTTTCTTTCTCTTATTTAGCAAACTCCACGCAGGCTTTCATGTGTCTTGCACTGAGGAGAGGCTTCCATCGGGCCACTCTGCCATAAAGTCCCGACTGGTGGAGGGCTGCAGTGATGGTTGACTTTCTACAACTCTCTCCCATCTCCCGACTGCATCTCTGGAGCTCAGCCACAATGATCTTTGGGTTTTTCTTTACCTCTCTCACCAAGGCTCTTTTCCCCAGATAGCTCAGTTTGGCTGGACGGCCAGCTATAGGAAGGGTTCTGGTCGTCCCAAACATCTTCCATTTAAGGATTATGGAGACCACTGTGCTCTTAGGAACCTTAAGTGCAGCAGAAATTATTTTGTAACTTTGGCCAGATCTGTGCCTTGCCATAATTCTGTCTCTGAGCTTTTCAGGCAGTTCCTTTGACCTCATGATTCTCATTTGCTCTGACATGCACTGTGAGATGTAAGGTCTTATATAGACAGGTGTGTTGCTTTCCTAATCAAGTCCAATCAGTATAATCAAACACAGCTGGACTCAAATGAAGGTGTAGAAACATCTCAAGGATGATCAGAAGAAATGGACAGCACCTGAGTTAAATATATGAGTGTCACAGCAAAAGGTCTGAATACTTAGGACCATGTGATAGTTCAGTTTTTCTTTTTTAATAAATCAGCAAAAATGTCAACAATTCTGTGTTTTTCTGTCAATATGGGGTGCTGTGTGTACATTATTGAGGAAAAAAAATGAACTTGAATGATTTTAGCAAATGGCTGCAATATAACGAGTGAAAAATTTAAGGGAGTTTGAATACTTTCCGTCCCCACTGTATTTATCTATATTTAATGGCTTATGTTGATGGGTATTTTCCTGCACATCAACATATAAGCAGGGACCCGATTCATTACCAGCAATGGTCATGCTGGCCAAGGACACCTCCCATTATCTTTCTGGGACAGGAAAGAGATGGGGTACCACACGCCTTGGTTATGGAATAAATCCATTATTTTGGCTACTCATGTACTCCTGATCCCTTCTCCAAATAAACAATTATCCACATGATCAGATTTTTTGAACATTTACTGCAAACAATGCACAAAACTCTCTTTGCTATTTGGTTATGGAGTAACTCTGTAATTTAGGCTACTCATGCACTCCCGACCTGAGGCCCAATTCTCCAAATAAACCATTGTCCACACAATCAGCCTATTTGCATATTATTGTAGAATTACAGGTACTGAGTTTCCCCTTCTCAATAGCTGCTTCTGCCATCGTCTCCTCTGCTATCATTGCATCCAATATTTTATCTCTTCATCCCTTGGGCTTCATTCACACCTGAGCAATTCCAGAATTGTGGCAAAATGCGAACGCATTTGCAATGCCATTATTTCTTAATGGCACCCCAAACACAGTGCAATTTTGCCGTGATTGTCGAGCTACAATCGCAGCAAAAATCGAGACTGCAAATGCTCCTGGCTCTGTGCCAAGATTTGGTACATGAGTTTCTTTTGGAGCATTTTTGGAGCAAAGGGAGGCTTATTAAAATGAATGGTGCCGCTTAAAAGATGCTCAACCTGAAAAAAGCTAAAAAAACGCGCTGCAGCAGGTGTCAGCTGCGCTTAGATGTGAATGGAGCCTTAGACAAACACTGATGATGTAAGTTCTGTATATGTGCTCTGGAGGCACATTCCCTTTCTGCACCCGGCTCTATTCTCTCCATCTTACAGATGGAAGGAGTTGGCCTGGACTTTTTATGGTGCTTTCACCACAGGCAGTGTACACCAAAAACAAATGCAAGGAGACACTCGGTTTTTTTTGGAAGCTGCCAAAACGTTTTACCTACTAGGACTTTTTTTTCAGTCTAGTTCTGCTTTAACATCTAACCAGTAATGCTATTGATGCAAGTATTTTTTTGCTTTATTTAAGTTTTTAAAGGTATATATATTTATAGGTTCACAAAAGAATATAGTAAACCTTGCTTGTATACCATACAGTCTGTTCCATACTGAAGTGATTGTGCTTAAAGGAGCAGTGGCAGAACTCCCGCCATAGTGACCCACGTGGATGCTATGGGGCCTGCAGCCGAGTGGGGGCCCGGTCAAAGTTGCTAATAGAATTCCTTTTTACCCGATTTTTCGACACCCGCCGCCGGCACCGCCGCTAGAGCTCCGTGGCCAGCGGAGATAATGTCTCCGCCGGCCGCCATTTTCCTGAAGACCAAACGAGTTAGACATGACAAGCGGAGCCTGCCGAATGGCTACAATAGAAATAGAGCTGCAGTGCCGCCCACCCCCTGCCCCCGGTCTGTTTGTCATCTGTGACCTGTTGTGGAAAGGGGTGGGGGGGTGGGCAGTGCCGCAGCTCAATTTCTATTGGAGCCGACCGGCTCCGCCTCTATTTTGTTCCTCCTGGGGCTTCAATAATGCCGGTGTTCTGTCCGAGTTTCCAACTCGTCAGATTTTCCAACAGAGTCTCCTGCACTGCTGAGATATAGAAGGGCTCCAATGGGGGTGGGGGTGACCTGAGGTGTAAGGAGGCACTCCGCTGGCTGGGGACACCTGAGATGTAAGGAAACACTCCGGTGGGGGCGACCTGAGATGTAAGGAGGCACTCCGCTAGCTGGGGACACCTGAGATGTAAGGAGGCACTCCGCTGGCTGGGGACAGTGACACCAGAGATATAAGGAAACACTCCGCTGGGGACACCTGAATGTAAGAAGGCACTCCGCTGGCTGGGGACAGTGACACCTGAGATGTAAGGAAGCACTCCACTGGCCGGGGACAGTAACACCTGAGATGTAAGGAGGCACTCCGCTGGCTGGGGACAGTGACACCTGAGATGTAAGGAAACACTCCGCTGGGGACACCTGAGATGTAAGGAAGCATTCCCCTGGGGAAACCTGAATGTAAGGAGGCACTCTGCTGGGGACACCTGAGATGTAAGGAAGCACTCCACTGGATGGAGACAGTGACACCTGAGATGTAAGGAAACACTCCGCTGGGGACACCTGAGATGTAAGGAAGCATTCCCCTGGGGAAACCTGAATGTAAGGAGGCACTCCGCTGGGGACACCTGAGATGTAAGGAACCATTCCGCTGGGGACACCTGAGATGTAAGGAGGCACTCCGCTAGCTGGGGACAGTGACACCTGAGATGTAAGGAAACACTCCGCTGGGAACACCTGAGATGTAAGGAAGCATTCCCCTGGGGAAACCTGAATGTAAGGAGGCACTCCGCTGGGGACACCTGAGATGTAAGGAACCATTCCGCTGGGGACACCTGAGATGTAAGGAGGCACTCCGCTAGCTGGGGACAGTGACACCTGAGATGTAAGGAAACACTCTGCTGGCTGGGGACAATGACACCTGAGATGTAAGGAAACACTCCGCTGGCTGGGGACAGTGACACCTGAGATGTAAGGAAACACTCCGCTGGGGACACCTGAAATGTAAGGAGGCACTCCGCTGGGGACAACTGATGACATCTGGTGACAGGCGACGTGGCAAGTGACACACTCAGGGCTCCTAATGATTCTGCATTATGGTGAGTTGAACTATTTCATTTATATTACAATGTAATGATAGAAATAATGCGCTTCAATCACCGATTTTATTTGCAAATTTTTGTTTTGTTGTTCGAAATTAATATAAGCTGTTGCCTGGGTACTGTGCCACATGAGTGTGGTAAGCTGTTGTTCAATGGCATTAGTTAATTTTTTTTTGTGGGGGGGGGGACTGTTTGCAGGGGGGGGCCCATACAACATTTTGCTATGGGGCCCTGTGATTTCTAGTTACGCCCCTGTAAAGGAGATGTATGGCCAACACTTTTTGGCTTTACTTCTCCTGTGGATCACAAAAGTGCATTTCATTCTGCACTCCTGTGACCTGTTTTCAGCTGACAGGAGGCTACAGCCCGCTATCTGCTGACATCACTCAGCCAGTCCAGGCTCTGAAAAGTTTCCGACCATATGGTCTGGATCCACACAGAATTTTGGACTGACAGCTGGCTCAGTATCTCAGTGAAAAATATCACTTTCAAAGCTATTATAAAATGATCTGATCATTAATGCACAGCTTTCCAGAGTTGATCACGACAGTTCATGTAAAATAATCCGATGGGACAAACACAACATTTGAACATACGATTTTTGTTTAATCAGTACAATAGTCGTCCGCCAAAATCAGAAGACCAAGACTCATGGTCAGAAATGTAAGGATACATTAAAATACAATACAATACATTACATTATTTCCAAAGTTGTATTCTGTCGTGCAAGAATTTTTGTAACTTTATTTTTGATATGAAACTAACATGCAAAAAAAGCAGACGATCATTCGCCCAATATTCTCGCTGTGTGTAAAAGACTGCAAACACCTTCTGTTTTAAGAGGGCTCCGCCATGTTGCTCATTTAAGTGGAGGGACATTTTGTTTTCTTTTAGCCGCCCCAAACACACACCATAATGCGTCTGGTTGTCATCTACTGCGTTTTGCCATGTTCATATAGTAACAATCCTAAACATAGCAACAAGCATTTTTAACATATTTTCATTTTATTTTTTTTACAAAAAACAACCCTATTTTACATGTTATTACAAAAAAAATTGGCAACATCTCCCCATTAAACACTCCCTGACTGAGAACCATAAAATGCTGTAAAAAATGATGTGCCACTTTATAGGCAGACTAAGGGGTCCCCCCAGGCACTATATTTAAAGACATTTTTCCTTTTTATTGTTGCACTTTAAGCATCATTAAGATCACTGCTCCCGAAAAAATTATGGCTTTTAAAAAATGTTTTTGCATTGATACAGGTCCCCCAGGGCAGTATCCACACCCCCCCATACACCTTTTATGGCCAATTACTTGCATATAAGCCTTCAAAATGGGCACTTTTGATTTTTCCTGTTTGGCTCTCATAGACTTTAATGGGATTCGCCATTTGGGTTAGAACTTTTCCCCTGTTCGAGAGTTCTGCTGCAAACCAAACAGGGGGTGTTCGGCCCATCTCTAATGATATGGACAAGGGCCTCTTCACCACAATTTAATAATAAGGAGGGCCTGGATACAGCCCATCCTATATGAATGAGTATGGGGTAAATAAGACCCTACTCATTTACAAAATGTACCTAACACTAGTAGCCTACTTACTAAACACGTAAGATGGCAAATACCTTCTGTTGCAGGAGGGCTCTACCATATTGCTCAATAATTATGTGGGGGACGTTTTGTTTACTTTTAGCCCTCCATCCTTACTATAATGCGTCTGGTTGTCCTCTATTATGTTTTCAATGTTTGTATAATTACAATCTATACATTGCAACTATTCTCAAACATTAACATATAATATATTTTTTTTTTTTATTACAAAAACAATACTATTTTACAAGTTTTCTAAAAAATTGACAACACCTCCCCACTGAACACTCCCAGACTGAAAACAATAAAATGCTGTGAAAAATCCCCCCCAGGTTGTTTTTGTTTTACTTGAAGGGTAACTTTATGAAGAATTCTACTGAAGAGAATTTAAAACATGAAAATTATATGATCCTGTATCACTATAAATCATGCCTGGAGGACCGGTCTGAAGGAAATTTTCTAGCGTTTTGGTCTCCTTTTGAATGTGCCTGAAGGTAAATGATCTGACATAAGTACATGGCCATGGGAAGCTGGACACTGCCATGGGGGACATGTACAAATTGAAAAAAATACAGCGGAGCGGGAAGAGGATCTTTTCATGTGGCTTAAAGACCAATGATAAAAACACACAAATCATTTAAATCACATGCTGGAGAGAGGTCTTGAAGTGATTGCCATGGTGCTATAGAACAATGCCATATAGCATTTTGAAAGTAAATAAAGGGAAAAATAAATAAATTGCAAGTCATCGTGTGATAATGTTGATGGACATGGGTCTGTTTCCCATATCCTGTCCCTCAAACAACTGAAAATCTGAAAAATAACTCCTCCTAGAATAAGGGAGCCCCCAAAAATCCACCTCCTTCAAGTGGAATGAGTAAAGGATAAATTAGTAGTATAGTAGTTATCAGGTAATGACATTGATGCCATTATTTTGTGTAATATATTTGCTTTACTGAAGCTTTTGAAGGTATAGGTAGACGAATATTACAAACATTGCATGTATACCATCATAGGTGTGCGCAGCCTATTGCATTAGGGTTTGCACCTCAAACACGTGTGTGTGTGTGTGTGTGTGTGTGTGTGTGTGTATGTAATATAAATATATATATATATATATATATATATATATATATATATATATATATATATATATATATATATATATATATAGGAAGGCCTGTTTACTGGCCTGAAGTTATGGGAGGAGCCCGGAGGGTATTTTTAACCAGACCATCCATGATGGTCTGTGTCGGTTCCAGTGCGCGGTACTACGTCACCAGGCCGACTTTCCGAAAAAATCACCGCACGTTTGCGAGTTCCTACTTTCGAGTCCCAGCATCGCTGTTCCCCGTTCGCAGTTCCCGATTTTCGATTGTTGCACTCGCTGTCGCAGGTAGGAGCTATTGTTACCGTTTATAGAACGTATTGTTATGTTATCCGTATGGAGCCACGTACAGGGCAAGTCGCCCACAGTCCTGAAACCTTGTTCCACACATCACCCCCCCCCACTACTACTAAACCATACACCTTCTACGACCCCCCCCCCCCCACTGTCATCTAAAAATGACTCTCTACACCTCCACAAGCACTCACCAACAGTGCGCTTCTTACATCCGACCGATCCGAGTCCAGTCGCAACAGCGGCTCAACGATTCGGATCCTCAGCATACACAAGCACTCACCAACAGTGCCTCTTTATCCCACCTATCCGAGTCCAGTCGCAACAGCAGCTCAAAGATTCGGATCCTCAGCATACACACGCACTCACCAACAGTGTGCTTCTTTCATCCGACCAATCCGAGTCCAGTCGCAACAGCGGCTCAATGATTCGGATCTTCAGCATACACAAGCACTCACCAACAGTGTGCTTCTTTAATCCGACCGATCCGAGTCCAATCACAACAGCGACTAAATGATTCGGATCTTCAGCATACACAAGCACTCACCAACAGTGTGCTTCTTTCATCTGACCGATCTGAGTCCAGTCGCAACAGCGACTAAATGATTCGGATCTTCAGCATACACAAGCACTCACCAACAGTGTGCTTCTTTCATCCGACCGGTCCGAGTCCAGTCGCAACAGCGGCTCAATGATTCAGATCTTCAGCGTACACAAGCACTCACCAACAGTGTGCTTCTTTCATCTGACCAATCCGAGTCCAATCGCAACAGCGACTAAATGATTCGGATCTTCAGCATACACAAGCACTCACCAACAGTGTGCTTCTTTCATCCGACCGATCTGAGTCCAGTCGCAACAGCGGATCAATGATTCAGATCTTCAGCATACACAAGCACTCACCAACAGTGTGCTTCTTTCATCCGAACGATCCGAGTCCAATCGCAACAGCGACTCAATGATTCGGATCTTCAGCATACACAAGCACTCACCTACAATATGCTTCTTTCATCCGACCGGTCCGAGTCCAGTCGCTACAGCGGCTCAATGATTTGGATCCTCAGCATACACAAGCATGCACCAACAGTGTACTTCTTTCATCCGACCGATCCGAGTCCAGTCGCAACAGCAGCTCAATGATTCGGATCTCCAGCATACACAAGCACTCACCAACACTGTGCTTCTTCCCAGTCCAGTCGCACACCGGCTCAATGATTCAGGATCCTCGGCACTACAAAACCCCACCATCCAATCCGAGTCCAGTCGTAGCACAGGCTCAACGATTTGGATCCTCGCCAATCCAACATTCACCGACCGATCCCAGTCCAGTCGCATACCGGCTCAATGATTCGGATCCCCGACATTTCAACCCCACCAACTAATCCGAATCCAGTCGTGTCACCGGCTCAGCGATTCGGATCTCTCACAACAAATACCATAAAACACACCATCTATTTTGTACCAATGCTGCGCACGGTTTTCCTACTTAATCAAATTTCTGCAAAAAAAAAAAATAAACTTTCGCCCTTCAAAGGCCGCTTATTTGCAATCGCTGCAAACATTTACGAAATAGCTTCATACAGTCACTCATCTCCAGTAGCAACACGGCTACTCATCGATTTCTCTATCCCTTTCCCCTTTTCAGGTCAGTAGAGTTGTCCAGTTGGTCCATCCTGCACCAGGTGTGGACAGTATCTTCCTCAGGTAAAAAAAAATAAATATATATATATATATTTATATAGTTTATGATTTGTCCGCGCCTCATTGTTCCCACATACCCAGTTTAAATTCCCTTATACCTTCAGAAGAGTTTTCACTTAATATTCATCTGTAGACTCAGCTATTCAGTCTATAATTTTTGCAGTAGCAGGCGCCTGGTTGTCTAAAGCAGACATCTCGGACGCATTCAAGTTGTTACCAATTGATCCGTACCTATGGCGATTGCACGGAATCAAATGGAAAGGCCTATGGGATAGTAGGCATCATGCAAATTTACAAACATGCATAGCAAATAAATAAACAGACCATACACCCATTTCATTATAATAATACTTCTTTATTCTATTATTATTGGATATAATTGGCCACGGCCTGATTTATTGGTTTATTTTCTTTTTAATAGCAAACCAAATTTATTTATAACATCAAATCCATTCTCATAAAGCATATTCTCAACCAAACTTTATTTTAACAATAAACCATACTCAACCCAGCCACTGAGACTCGAGCTGACTCAGCATTTATCATCAAATCTTTTCTTAAATCTCCCCTTTGATTGTTCACCAAAGGGAGCCACCACATAAATCTTTGGCCGCGATGGGGGGGGGGGGGTTAGGGCGGGGAGCTCTTTGCGCTGTAATTTCTCTGGCTTCTGGCACAATCCTGACTGGAAATCTCCTTTAAATAGGCTATAGGATACCTTCTGGAATATTCTAAAGGTCATATGACCTTTACTGACCAATCCTAACTGACCTCTTGACCTTACAGAACCTTCTAAAACACCTGACTTAAATTGTCCAATCATTGCTATACTAGCTAACCTTCTAGATTCTTCTCTGACACCTGACCTTAACTGCCCAATCCCTAATAGCCTATTAACCCTCTATAACCTTTTGAGTCACCTGACCTTAAACAACCTATCAAATTTAAAATTACCTGACGGACCTTTTAGTACTCTTTTAAATGCCGATGCCACAATCCCATGAGGAAAGGCGGCCAAATATGGCCTCTCCTTTATTTCCCCATGGGATAGTAGGCATCATGCAAATTTACAAACATGCATAGCAAATAAATAAACAGACCATACACCCATTTCATTATAATAATACTTCTTTATTCTATTATTATTGGATATAATTGGCCACGGCCTGATTTATTGGTTTATTTTCTTTTTAATACCAAACCAAATTTATTTATAACATCAAATCCATTCTCATAAAGCATATTCTCAACCAAACTTTATTTTAACAATAAACCATACTCAACCCAGCCACTGAGACTCGAGCTGACTCAGCATTTATCATCAAATCTTTTCTTAAATCTCCCAAACGACAGGAGAGTTGATACCATCAACTCTCCTGTCAACCAAACCCCAGACCGTGGCCGATTCTATGCATGTTTGCAAATTAGAATGAAAAATATCTAAACCTACCTCCGATAAATGAATGCCATCCACTCTATATAAACCTGGCAATTTTCCTTCCAGTTCCATATGGCGAAACGACAAACCCAAATTGGGGACTAAAAATTTCTCCATAGCCCTATTTATCCTTATCCGAACTTTGTTCAGAGATTTGAAAACTAAAGAATTAGACCAGCATAAACGTGGAATAATTTCGGAAAAGACCAAAACCGTGTTTGGTGAATTGATCCGCAAAAATCTAAATGTGTCCTGCATGGAAGAAATCAAGTCGAAAGTCTTCACCTTCCCAATATCATTACCACCAAGATGAATTACAAGTATATCCGGTGAAGTATATAAAGCATATAATCTACCTAACTCGAAAACCAAATCTTCCCACAACATACCCCTCCGTCCATACCAATGAATGCGAAAAGAGGAAGGATCCAGTCCCAAATTTTCAGAATATATTCTATGAGCCGCTCTCTGTTGTGCCCAAAAAACAAAAGAATGGCCCACAATCCACACTTTGCGGTGAGGACCTGAAACAAAATAACAATTTAATAAGGACTAAAAGAATTAGAACTCCATCTCCCTATTTTCTTGATGATATTATCTTGTAAACCAATTCGAGCAGCCTCAGTAGCCGCTCCTATTCTAAATGAATGACATGTGATCTTTAAATGACTCAGTCTTAAATACACCAAACATCTTTTCAAGACTGCCGAAAATTGATAAATAGTTAGTGGAGAACCATTCTCATGAATAAATAAAAATTTTGAAATATTGGGTCGCAATTCAAAATAAAAACGTAAAGCTTTAACTGGACAAATATTAACATCCGTGCATTCTTTCAAATTTATCCAGGCCCCTAAACCAAGAGGGTCCGTTTTACTAAAACGCAGAAAAATACGAAGACCATCCGAGAAAAACTGAACATTTGAGGATAACATTCCTGATGTACTTGCCTTAGAACCAGGCAAAACCTCAGAAATCCGAAACGCAGCAAAAAACGTTATTGTAAAAACCGAAGAAAAAAGTGCGGCTTCGTAATTAGATGAGCACACATACCCCGTTGCCATACAGAGTCTTGACAAAATATCAGGTGTTATCGGAGATCTACCATCCTTCTTAAAATTGATCTTCTTATATCCCTTTAAAACCTGTCTCACCGAGAAAAAACTATGACAGGGAGGCAGGCTGTAAAGGCGCAAAAAGAAAGAAATCCCTGATAAAGTTTTACAAATATGAGACCATGAATATTCCCTCTGAATTAACGATTGAAGAAATAGCAGCACAATACTTTCCGAATATTCCGAAACATTAACATTCAAAGCTAATAAGAAATTAGACCATAAAAGCCATGAAGAAGTATAATTCTTCCAAGTAGAAGGGGCTAAAGAATTCTTAATATGCCGAAATATCAAATCAGATCCCACAGATGCGACGGGCAAGGTGACCCCACCACATCCGCCTCTGGCATTAATTCGAAAAATCGATCCATCTGTAGGCGAGATAGAGCATCGGCAATTATGTTAGTCTTACCTGGAATATACTTAGCCTTTATCCAAATGTTCCATCGTAGGCATAGAAAAACTAAATGTCGCAAATAAGCAACCACAGGAGGTGATTTGGAAGAAAGGCTGTTAACCGCAAAAGCAACACCCTTATTGTCAGTGCTAAATAACAACCTCTTATTCCTAAAGTAAGAACCCCAGAGTTCTAAAGATACTATAATAGGAAAAAGCTCTAGAAGAACAATGTTTTTGCAAAAACCATTTGTGATCCACCTGTTTGGCCAAGTAGAGGAACACCAATGATTTCCCCAAATTGTCCCAAAACCAACCGATCCAGCAGCATCAGTTGAGAGTTTAAAATCACTATCTATAATAAAGTCCTGTTGCCATATAGCTCTACCATTAAACTTTTCCAAAAATTGTAACCAAACCATCAAATCTTGTTTGATGTCCATAGTAATTCTAATATGTGATGACGGATTTTTTAAACCTGAAATAGACGTGTATAATCTTCTGGAAAAAACCCTACCCATAGGTAAAATTCGTGTTGCGAATGCTAATTGACCTAACAAGGATTGCATTTCCTTTAAAGTTACTTTACTCTTCTTAATGAATAACCTCAAAAGCTGATTAAGTCTATAAATTTTTTCATTGGGCAATCTAAATTCCATGTTTATAGTGTCTAAGGTTATCCCTAAAAACTCAATGCAACAAGTTGGAAAAATGTTTTTTTCTTCCGCCAAAGGAATACCAAAATAATTGCATATTACTTGAAAAGATTGTAGTAAATGCAAACAATCGTTTGAACCACCCCTACCCATGAATAAAAAATCATCCAGATAGTGGATAAAACATTCAGAGGCAGTTACTTTACCTACCACCCATTCTAAAAAGGTGGAGAAAGCTTCAAAATAAAAACATGAAATAGAACATCCCATAGGCAGGGCCTTGTCGAAATAAAATTTACCCTCGAAATTAATACCCAATGAGTTAAAGCAAGCAGGATGTAAAGGAAGAAGCCGAAAAGCGGATTTTACATCAGCCTTCGCCATTAGTGCATTAGCCCCTAATGAACGCAGCTTAGATACTGCTATGTCAAAAGATGTATAAGAAACTGCCACTGAATAACTATCAATTTGATCATTTAATGAGCTACCAAAAGGGAATGACAGGTGATGTATGAGACGAAATTCATTCGGTTCTTTTTTAGGAATCAAACCCAATGGTGAGATCCGAAAATCTTCAAAAGGGGGGCTATTGAAAGGTCCCTCCATCCTGCCTGCTTCCACTTCTTTCAATAATTTTCTACGCACTATATGAGGGTAATCGTTAACTCATTTCAAATTATTTACTTGTGTACAACCCGTACCTTGAAATTTGGGTAACGAAAACCCGGTAGAGAAACCTTCAATTAGCAGAGATGCCATCGGAAGGTTTGGATAAACCTGTAACCAAGGAAGAATTCTTGGAAACTTCACTGGCGTGATTGCTTTTGGAAAAACTTTCTTTTTGACTTGCCTGAAGCTTCCGAAAACACTTCGATATAGGGTGATTTCCTGAGCAAAAAGCACATTCATGCTTATATTTGCATGCAGATGACCATTTACAATGGCTATCATTGTATGCAAAACACAAACCTTTCTTATAATTAGAACTTGTAGTTGAATTGGAAACCGTATTAATTGTACGCGAAAAAGGCTGTTTCTGAGGTAAAAACAAATTCAACCAGAGACCGACGTCCTTAGACCCCCATTGCAAAGAGGGTTATACTGCCAATTTCTGTCTGAAAGCCTCATCATAAGCCAACCATGAAAACCCACTAAAACTTTTGTAAGCTTCTAAAATAATGTCAATATGTTGAAATAATAAAGAGCTTTTGGATGGGCATTTTTCACACAAAATACTTGCATAAATACAAAAGGCTTGTAGCCAACTGTAAAATGATTTAATTAATGGCTTCCGCCGATCCTCCTCCTGCTTCTCATCCCTCCTCTCATATTTCGGAAAATCTCTAGAAAGAGGAAGAACTAAATTTAGATCAATAAACTCCTCTCTCCAGATTTTCTCCCGCAAAGAAGAAGAAAGATGAAAACCCAGAGGAGAGATAAAACAAGGCATGCACTCCCTGAACCCTTTCTCAGGCCCAGTGCCCACTGTGCTGACATCCTCTTGTAACACAATAGACTTCTGAGGTATAATGCTCGGTTCATTTAATACAGCCGACCAAACCCTTGCTGTACTATCATCAATGCTTCTGGGCATCCTCGTCTGAGATGTTGTTTGAGCACGCATAACTGCAATAAGCTGCTGTAAAGAAGAAGACAATTCAGAAAGTTGTGAGACAGCTGACAACTCACCCTCATTATTAATAACTTTGTTGACTCCATCAGACACCAAAGGTGAAGCACATCGCACAGTGATAGGAATGCCGGCTGCTGTACTAGTTAGAGGAACCAAACTAGGTTCCCCTAATGCTTCTACATTGCGGCTGCTGATCCTCTGCTGCTGTTCCGCTGGATACCGCTGTGCAGGTGACTGCACTGTGGCCGCAGCTGTTACTTGACTCGCTCCCTCTTCATTGCAATCGGTAGCGGTAGTCGCGCATGCGCGCCGACTACCCGATGACGACACAGGCCTCTCTCTTCTTACTTCAGGCGGCGCCGGACTGAAGCTCCTCCTCGGAAGCCGCTTCCTTTTGTTCGCTCTCCGCCCTTCTTCTCCAGCTTGTGTGACGTGTTCCTGCCTCTCGACCTCCGGAACTGCATTCGCCGGAAACACCTCTTGTACAGCAATCCGACATGGACGCTGACTCTCACCGGCTCCAACGCTTCTTCTTATTTCTTCTTCCAATCTGTCTTCCGCTTCCCCGGAGTCTTGACCCGCAGGTAAGGCAAGGCAGGTTCGAATCCATTCTTCTCCTCCAGCCGCCTCTGCTCTTTCCAATAGCCGACGAATTAGAGTCTTCATTCCGCCAGAGAAATACTGAAACCAGTATTATAGCTACTTCTGCCGGAGCTCTTTGCGCTGTAATTTCTCTGGCTTCTGGCACAATTCTGACTGGAAATCTCCTTTAAATAGGCTATAGGATACCTTCTGGAATATTCTAAAGGTCATATGACCTTTACTGACCAATCCTAACTGACCTCTTGACCTTCCAGAACCTTCTAAAACACCTGACTTAATTGTCCAATCATTGCTATACTAGCTAACCTTCTAGATTCTTCTCTGACACCTGACCTTAACTGCCCAATCCCTAATAGCCTATTAACCCTCTATAACCTTTTGAGTCACCTGACCTTAAACAACCTATCAAATTTAAAATTACCTGATGGACCTTTTAGTACTCTTTTAAATGCCGATGCCACAATCCCATGAGGAAAGGCGGCCAAATATGGCCTCTCCTTTATTTCCCCATACTATTTCGCCACCAAATTAACGTTCAGCTCCAAAAGCAGCCTGTGGCTGTTTGACACTTTTGCTCAGTCCCTTTCCTGGATTCTCTCACAACACGCGTCCTGTCAGAAAGTGATTCACTACTTAGACGACTTCCTACTCATAGAGAAACCAAACGAGCCCCCAGTTGATCTAAACAGCCTAAGGATAATCTTCCATAATCTTAACGTGCCTTTAGCGGATAAGAAGGTGGAAGGCCTGGCACAGATCGTCACTTTCTTGGGTATCATACTCAACACTCGCACCATGCAGGCTAGCCTGCCTCCCGACAAATTGACCCGCATCAGGACAGTCATCCACACGTTTACTAATACGCAAGGCTGCACAAAAAAGCAACTACAATCCCTCCTTGGCATGCTTAAATTTGCCATAAGGATCATCCCTCAAGGGCGATCCTTTGTCTCACGCCTCCTGGTGTTCCTTTCCCAGGTACAAGACCCTGACCAAATATTTAAACTAGACGAGGCAGCCGTAGCCGACCTAGCCATGTGGGACGATTTTCTAACAAATTGGAACGGCATTTCGATGTTTATTCCATCAGCGTCTCCCACTTCACCTCAAATAATCACGGACGCCGCAGCCTCCACAAGCTTTGCAGCTATTTTTAGCCATCACTGGTTTGCAGCACCGTGGCCGCCAGAAATACTCTCGATCCCCGGGTTCAGTCAATCCTCCTCGATGTTTGAGATCTACCCCATTGTTGCAGCAGCCCAGGTCTGGGGCAACAACTGGGTAGGACAAACAGTGACATTTTCCACAGATAATCTAGCCACAGCCTCTATTATAAATAAAGGTCGGTCAAAGTCCTTGGCCATCATGTCCTTCCTACGCAGGCTGGTGCAACTCTCACTACAGCACCAATTTAATGTCCTCTGTGTCCATATCTCCGGCAAATGTAACACTTCGGCCGACGCGCTATCTGGTTTTAACTTCGCAACGTTCTTTTCGCAGGAACCTGGAGCCGACCCGACCATGTCTGCTATCCCACATTGGTCACAGCTAACCCTGGATTGAAGCGACATCATGACGCCACTAGTCTGATTAACCAGTCACTATCTCACAATACCCTGAAAGGCTACCACACTGCCTGGAAAATCTATCACAAGTTTCTAGCTGCTAACCTCGGGGCAATACCAGGAGATCTCCATCACATCCTGGCCTTCATATCATACTGCCACACTCAGCTGGCGTTATCCTACAATACTATTAGACTCTACCTAGCTGGCATCCAGCATTTCACCTCTTTACAAGATCCTACCAAACCATCTTTGTTCGCTACCCATGCGGTCAAGGCCATCCTGCGAGGTATCCGTAAGCAAAAGCCCCAAGTTAGCGGTAAATGCTTACCGGTCACCATCGCCACGTTTCGAGACATGTCCACTATATTTCACGTTCACCTTTCAGCTTATTGCCCAGCTTGGTAATCCAAGCAGCCATCTACCTGGCATTTTACGGCTTTCTACGACCCAGCGAATTCACAGTCAGCAGCCCCACTCATAGGGCCTTACGCAGACGCCACCTCACGCGACACCACAGTCATTTCACAATACACCTTGAAGTGTCCAAAACGCAACAGTCCGGTCCAGGGGTTGACATCAAGCTCTTCAGAACGCACAAGGCCTGGTGCCCCGTAGCCATCCTAGATCAGCTATTAGCCCATCTATCTGATCCCTCGCAGGACAGCCCATTGCTACCATTCCCAAAAAGCCCGCTTAGTACCAACCAGTTCACTACTCACGTCAGGATCCTTCTGCGCAACTTAGGCCTTGACCCCAACCGTTATTCTGGACATTCTTTCCGCATTGGAGCAGCATCAGCAGCCTCATGAAATAGGGTCCCGGACCACGTGATCAGGAAAATGGGAAGGTGGAAATCCACCTGCTTTGCTCGCTACATTCCCAATCCACAAGCAGAAATGTCACGAGCCTTTGGCAAGCTTGCCCTGTAGTATGTCCATAAACTTAAATAAATCATTACCTCCCTAACCAAGTCTTTTGCACCCTTCTCTGGTATACCGCCCAGCAGATCTGGGTTTACCATACAGCAGGCCAGGGCACACTTCAGGTCTATTTATGTTGTTAGTCTTGTGACGTGTTTATGTGCTTCATATCTGTCAGGACGGAGGGCTCTGACCATAAATATATATATATATATATATATATATATATATATATATATATATATATTTATTATAGATATAGAGAGAGAGCAGAAGGGCAGTGTCAGTAGGACAGAGATTGGTGTCAGTAGGTTTTTTTTTTTTTTTTTTTACAATTTATTTGTATTTTTTAAATTATTCAATGTTTTCAATTTTTACAATGTTCTCCTGACTGAGAACCATGAAATTCTGTGAAAAATGATGTGCCACTTTATAGGCAGACTAAGGGGTTCCCCCAGGCACTAGACATTTTTCCTTTTTATTGTTGCACTTTAAGCATCATTAATATCACTGCTCCCGAAAAAATGATAGTTTTTATAAAATGTTTTTGCATTAATACAGGTCCCCGAGGGTAGTATCCATACCCCCCATACCACTTTTATGGCCAATTACTTGCATATAAGCCTTCAAAATGGGCACTTTTTATTTTTCCTGTTCGGCTCTCATAGACTTTAATGGGGTTCGCCATTTGGGTTAGAACTTTTCCCCCGTTCGAGAGTTCTGCTGCAAACCAAACAGGGGGTGTTCGGCCCATCTCTAATGATATGGACAAGGGCCTCTTCACCACAATTTAATAATAAGGAGGGCCCGGATACAGCCCATCCTATATGAATGAGTATGGGGTAAATAAGACCCTACTCCTTTACAAAATGTAAATCTCATCTCTAATGATATGAACAAGGATCAAACTGTGCCTTGCCACAATTCTGTCTCTGAGCTCTTCAGGCAGTTCCTTTGACCTCATGATTCTTATTTGCTCTGACATGCACTGTGAGCTGTAGGGTCTTATATAGACAGGTGTGTGGCTAATCAAGTCCAATCAGTATAATCAAACACAGCTGGACTCAAATGAAGGTGTAGAACCAAGGATGATCAGAAGAAATGGACAGCACCTGAGTTAAATATATGAGTGTCACAGCCAAGGGTCTGAATACTTAGGACCATGTGATATTTCGGTTTTTCTTTTTTAATAAATCTGCAAAAATGTCAACAATTCTGTGTTTTTCTGTCAATATGGGGTGCTGTGTGTACATTAATGAGGAAAAAAAATGAACTTAAATGATTTTAGCAAACGGCTGCAATATAACAAAGAGTGAAAAATTTAAGGGGGTCTGAATACTTTCCGTCCTCACTGTATATAGCTATATTTAATGGCTCATGTTGATGGGTATTTTCCTGCACATCCACATATAAGTAGGGACCTGATTCACTACCAGCAATAGTCATGCTGGCCAAGGACACCTCCCATTATCTTTCTGGGATAGAAAAGAGATGGGGTACTACACGCCTTGGTTATGGAATAAATCCACTATTTTGGCTACTCACATACTTCTGAATCCTTCTCCAAGTAAACAATTATCCACATGATCAGATTTTTTGAACATTTACTGCAAACAATGCACAAAACTCTCTTTGCTTGGTTATGGAGGAACTCAATTTAGGCTACTCATGCACTCCCGACCTGAGGCCCAATTCTCCAAATAAACCATTGTCCACACAATCAGCCTATTTGCATATTATTGTAGAATTACAGGTACTGAGCTTCCCCTTCTCAATAGCTACTTCTGCCATCGTCTCCTCTGCTATCCTTACATCCGATATCTTATCTCTTCATCCCTTAGGCTTCATTCACACCTGAACAATTCCAGAATTGTGGCAAAATGCAGAACGTATTTGTGATGCCATTATTTCTTAATGGCACCCCAAACGCAGTGCGATTTTGCCATGATTGTCGAGCTACAATCGCAGCAAAAATCGAGACCGCAAATGCTCCTGGCTCTGTGCCAAAATTTGGTACATGAGATTCTTTTGGAGCATTTTTGGAGCAAAGGAGGCTTATTAAAATGAATGGTGCCGCTCCAAAGATGCTCAACCAAAAAACTGAAAAAGCAAAAAAAAAATGCGCTGCAGCAGGTGTCAGCTGTGCTACGCTTAGGTGTGAATGGAGCCTTAGACAAACACTGATGATGTAACTTCTGTATATGTCCTCCGGAGGCACATTCCCTTTCTGCACCTGGCTCTGTTCTCTCCATCTTACAGATGGAAGGAGTTGGCCTGGACTTTTTATGGTGCTTTCACCACAGGCAGTGTACACCAAAAACAAATGCAAGGAGACACTCGTTTTTTTTTTTTGGAAGTTGCCAAAACGTTTTACCTACTAGGACTTTTTTTTCAGTCTAATTCTGCTTTAACATCTAACCAGTAATGCTATTGATGCAAGTATTTTTTTGCTTTATTTAAGTTTTTAAAGGTATATATATTTATAGAGCAAAAATATAAAAGTAAAAATCATGCGGCCAACTACGCACAAAAGTAATTAAACAGAGAGGTATAAAGTCTGTGAAGTGACCAGGAAAATGTCCATAAGTGATAATATAGCTGAATCACAGTGTGCGCCTTCCACCGGTCAGTGCGATTTCACCCTGTGTTGACACTCTCCCCCTAGGGGGTCAAACTCACCAAATCTGCAAGTTAAATAAGCCTCCAAGAGAAAAAGATCTCCTTATCACATCACTCTCAGTACCACTCCAGGGGGTTCAGGGGGGGTCACAACTCCAAACAAATAGATAACAAAAAAAGAGAAAGTGTGCACATAGCGTAATACTGTTTATTAAGATGAACCCCACAATCTTTCACAAAACACCCCTCAACCAATATACGTACAAAATAAAAGCAGTCAATCAAGCAAATAGAGGTACTGCGTATCACCGTTCCGAAGATCAGCCGGCTCGGTATCCAGGGGAACGAATCACTTCCTGGTTGTGGATCAGGCTGTGGTGGAGCGCATACCTCACTTCCGGCGTCGTGTAAGCCACGCCCTGACGCGTTTAATCATATCCTGACTTCAGGGCGTGGCTTACACGACGCCGGAAGTGAGGTATGCGCTCCACCACAGCCTGATCCACAACCAGGAAGTGATTAGTTCCCCTGGATACCGAGCCGGCTGATCTTCGGAACGGTGATACGCAGTACCTCTATTTGCTTGATTGACTGTTTTTATTTTGTACGTATATTGGTTGAGGGGTGTTTTGTGAAAGATTGTGGGGTTCATCTTAATAAACAGTATTACGCTATGTGCACACTTTCTCTTTTTTTGTTATCTATTTGTTTGGAGTTGTGACCCCCCCTGAACCCCCTGGAGTGGTACTGAGAGTGATGTGATAAGGAGATCTTTTTCTCTTGGAGGCTTATTTAACTTGCAGATTTGGTGAGTTTGACCCCCTAGGGGGAGAGTGTCAACACAGGGTGAAATCGCACTGACCGGTGGAAGGCGCACACTGTGATTCAGCTATATTATCACTTATGGACATTTTCCTGGTCACTTCACAGACTTTATACCTCTCTGTTTAATTACTTTTGTGCGTAGTTGGCCGCATAATTTTTACTTTTATGTTTTTGCTCAACAATAGCGCTGTTTGTAGTGTATGTTTACTCGATTTGTTTATATAGACTATTATTTTGCAATTTTATGATTTTTTAAACGGCTGCTGTTTTTTTGGATCACTTAGTGTAGAAACTGAGTGTTTTTACCTCCCCCATTCTCTAGTTCTGCTCTCTTCTTTTTAGACATTGATCTATCCATCTGGCTCTGAGTGGTGTGCTGCAGGCCCGAGCAAACCTTTTCCTTTATATATATATTTATAGGTTCACAAAAGAATATAGCAAACCTTGCTTGTATACCATACAGTCTGTTCCATACTGAAGTGATTGTGCTTAAAGGAGATGTATGGCCAACACTTTTTGGCTTTACTTCTCCTGTGGATCACAAAAGTGCATTTCATTCTGCACTCCTGTGACCTGTTTTTAGCTGACAGAAGGCTACAGCCCGCTATCTGCTGAGATCACTCAGCCGGTCCAGGCTCTGAAAAGTTTCCGACCATATGGTCTGGATCCACACAGAATTTTGGACTGACAGCTGGCTCAGCATCTCAGTGAAAAATACCACTTTCAAAGCTATTATAAAATGATCTGATCATTAGTGCACAGCTTTCCAGAGTCGATCACGACAGTTCATGTAAAATTATCCGATGGGACAAACACATTTATTTCTCGTACGATACCAGAACGTACGATTTTTGTTTAATCAGCACAATAGTCGTCCGCTAAAATCGGAAGACCAAGACTCATGGTCAGAAATGTAAGGATACATTACAATACAATACAACACATTACATCATTTCCAAAGTTGTATTCTGTCATGCAAGAATTTTTGTAACTTTAGTAACCTCTTCATTTTTCATATGAGACTAGCATGCAAAAAAAGCAAACGATCATTCGTCCAATATTCTCGCTGTGTGTTAAAGACTGCAAACACCTTCTGTTTTAAGAGGGCTCTGCCATGTTTCTCATTTAAGTGGAGGGACATTTTGTTTTCTTTTAGCGGCCCCAAACACACACCATAACGTGTCTGGTTGTCATCTACTGCGTTTTGCCATGTTCATGTAGTAACAATCCTAAACATAGCAACAAGCATTTTTAAACATTAACATATTTTTATCTTATTTTTTTACAAAAAACAACCCTATTTTACATGTTATTACAAAAAAAAATGGCAACATCTCCCCATTAAACACTCCCTGACTGAGAATCATAAAATGCTGTGAAAAATGATTTAAAGACATTTTTCATTTTTATTGTTACACTTTAAGCACCATTAATATCACTGCTCCCGAAAAAATGATAGTTTTTAAAAAATGTTTTTGCATTGATACAGGTCCCCCAGGGTAGTATCCACACCCCCCATACCCCTTTTATGGCCAATTACTTGCATATAAGCCTTCAAAATGGGCACTTTTGATTTTTCCTGTTCGGCTCCCATAGACTTCAATGGGGTTCGCCATTTGGGTTAGAACTTTTTCCCTGTTCGAGAGTTCTGCTGCAAACCAAAGAGGGGTGTTTGGCCCATCTCTAATGATATGGACAAGGGCCTCTTCACCACAATTTAATAATAAGGAGGGCCCAGATTCAGCCCATCCTATATGAATGAGTAGGGGGTACCCTACTCATTCACAAAATGTACCTAACACTAGTAGCCTACTTACTAAATAAGTAAGATGGCAAATACCTTCTGTTGTAGGAGGGCTCTACCATTTTGCTCAATAATTATGTGGGGGACGTTTTGTTTACTTTTAGCCCTCCATCCTTACTATAATGCATCTGGTTGTCCTCTATTATGTTTTCCATGTTTGTATAATTACAGTCTATACATTGCAACTATTCTCAAACATTAACATATAATATATTTTTTTTATTACAAAAACAATACTATTTTACAAGTTGTTCTAAAAAATTGACAACACCTCCCCACTGAACACTCCCAGACTGAAAACAATAAAATGCTGTGAAAAATCTCCCCCAGGTTATTTTTGTTTTACTTGAAGGGCAACTTTATGAAAAATTCTACTGCAGAGAATTCAAAACATGAAAATTACATGACCCTGTATCATTATAAATCATGCCTGGAGGACCGATCAGAAGGCAATTTTCTACTGTTTTGGTCTCCTTTTGAATGTGCCTGAAGGTAAATGATCTGACATAAGTACATGGCCATGGGAAGCTGGACACTGGCATGGGGGACATGTACAAATTGAAAAAAATACAGCGGAGCGGGAAGAGGATCTTTTCATGTGGCTTAAAGACCAATGATAAAAACACACAAATCCTTTAAATCACATGCTGGAGAGAGGTCTTGAAGTGATTGCCATGGTGCTATAGAACAATGCCATATAGCATTTTCAAAGTAAATAAAGGGAAAAATAAATAAATTGCAAGTCATCGTGTGATAATGTTGATGGACATGGGTCTGTTTCCCATATCCTGTCCCTCAAACAACTGAAAATCTGAAAAATAACTCCTCCTAGAATAAGGGAGCCCCCAAAAATCCACCTCCTTCAAGTGGAATGAGTAAAGGATAAATTAGTAGTATAGTAGTTATCAGGTAATGACATTGATGCCATTATTTTGTGTAATATATTTGCTTTACTGAAGCTTTTGAAGGTATAGGTAGACGAATATTACAAACATTGCATGTATACCATCATAGGTGTGCGCAGCCTATTGCATTAGGGTGTGCACCACAAAGCTCAAACACGTGTGTGTGTGTGTGTGTGTGTGTGTGTGTGTGTGTGTGTGTGTGTGTATGTATGTAATATAAATAAATAAATATATGAATATATATATATATATATATATATATATATATTATAGATATAGAGAAAGAGCAGAAGGGCAGTGTCAGTAGGACAGAGATTGGTGTCAGTAGTTTATTATTTATTATTATTATTTTTTTTTACAATATTCAATGTTTTCAATTTTTACAATGTTCTCCTGACTGAGAACCATAAAATGCTGTGAAAAATGATGTGCCACTTTATAGGCAGACTAAGGGGTCCCCCAGGCACTATATTTAAAGACATTTTTCCTTTTTATTGTTTCACATTAAGCATTATTATTATTATTATACAGTATTTATATAGCGCCAACAGTTTACGTAGCGCTTTACAACTTGAGGGTAGACAGTACAAATACAATACAATTTGATACAGTAGGAATCAGAGGGCCCTGCTCCTTAGAGCTTACAATCTAAGAGGGAAGGTCAAGAGATACAAGAGGTAATAACTGTGGGTGATGTGCTGATTGAGAAGATAAATGTACAGTTGTTAGGTGGGGGCCAGATAGGCTTCTCTGAAGAGATGAGTTTTCAGGGATCGTCTGAAAGTGGATAAAGTAGGAGAAAATCGGACGGATTGGGGTAGAGCATTCCAGAGGATGGGGGAGGCTCTGGAGAAGTCCTGAAGGCGAGCATGGGATGAGGTGACAAGGGAGTTTGAGAGCAGGAGGTCTTGGGAGGAGTGAAGAGAACGATTAGGTTGGTATTTTGTGACTAGGTTAGAGATGTAGCTAGGGGCCAGGTTGTGGATGGCTTTGTAAGTTATAGTTAGTATCTTGAATTTAATTCGGTGACTGAATGGCAGCCAATGGAGGGATTGGCAGAGGGGTGTAGCAGATGCTGAGCGGTTGGTGTGGTGGATGAGCCTGGACGCAGCGTTCATGATGGACTGAAGTGGGGATAGCCTATTTAGAGGTAAACCAATGAGGAGGGAGTTGCAGTAGTCAAGGCGGGAGATGACCAGGGAGTGGATTAGAAGCTTTGTGGTGTCATTGGTTAGGAAGGGGCGTATCTTGGAGATGTTGCGAAGACAGAGGCGGCAAGCTTTGGATAGTGATAGAATGTGGGGTCGAAAGGTTAGTTCAGAGTCCAGGATTACACCTAGGACTTTGGCGTGGGGAGATGGGTTGATAGTTGAGCCGTTGATCTTGACAGGGAGATCAGGGGAAGTGGCACCTGAGGGAGGAAATATCATGAGCTCGGTTTTGGATAGGTTGAGTTTGAGAAAGTGATGTGACATCCAGGCTGATATGTCTGCTAGTAAGTTGGTAATGCGTGAGGAGACAGATGGAGAGAGCTGGGGGGTGGAGAGATAGATTTGGGTGTCATCAGCGTAGAGATGATATTTAAAGCCGTGGGAGGCAATCAACTGACCCAAGGAGGTGGTGTAGATTGAGAAAAGGAGAGGTCCGAGAACAGAACCTTGGGGGACCCCAACGGAAAAAGGAAGAGGAGAGGAGGAAGTAGAGTTGTAAGTGACACTGAAGGAGCGGTGGGATAGGTAGGATGAGAACCAGCGAAGAGTACAGTCACGGAGACCAAAGGAGTGGAGTTTTTTGAGGAGGAGGGGGTGGTCCACTGTGTCAAAGGCAGCAGAGAGATCCAGGAGAAGTAGTACAGAATAGTGTCCATTGGCTTTAGCCATTAGTAGGTCATTTGAGAGTTTAAGGAGAGCAGTTTCCGTGGAGTGTTGAGGGCGAAAACCGGACTGAAGGGGATCAAGAAGTTTATTCATGGTCAGATGGTCGCTTAGTCGGTTGTAGACCAGTCTTTCAAGAAGTTTGGAGGAGAAGGAGAGTAAGGAGATGGGACGTAAGTTGTTGAGATTGGTGGGATCCAGTGAGGGCTTTTTTAGTATGGGGGTGACTAGCGCATGTTTTAGAGAGTTTGGGAAGATGCCACAAGAGAGGGAGAGGTTGAAAATGTGAGTTAGAGAGCGTAGAATCGAGTCAGAGGGTGAGCGTAGCATTTGCGAGGGAACAGGATCCAGGGGGCAAGTGGTTAGATGAGTGCTAGATAAAAGTTTAGCAACCTCAGTAGTAGTAGCAGGGTTGAATGAGGGAAGTAATGATTGTATCTGTGGACATGGGGTGTTGCATGGGGGAGGTTTTTGCGCCTTGGCGATCTCCTCATGAATTGTATCAATCTTAGTTTTGAAGTGATTGGCAATCTCCTGGGCAGTGAGTGAGTTGGTGGGTGGAGGCAGTGGAGGACAGAGTAGAGTGCTGAAGGTAGAGAAGAGTTGACGTGGACTGGATGAGAAGGTGTTGATGAGTGTGATAAAGTAGGTCTGTTTGGCAGTGTGAAGGCAGGAGTAGTATTTTAGGAGGGCAGATTTATATTGTGTGAAGTCTTCCTGGGTCTTAGTCTTATGCCACAGGCGCTCAAGAGCGCGGCTACGTTTTCTGAGACTTCTGGTGTCATCTGTTTGCCAGGGTTGTAGCAGTCGGGGCCTAATTCTGCGTGTAGTGAGGGGGGCCAGCTTGTCTAGGGAGGAAGACAGTGAGCTGTTGTAGATGAAAGTAGCTAGGTTGGGGCAGGACAGGGGGGAGATTTTGTCATAGAGGTGATCAGTACCAGAGTAGAGGAGAGAAGGGTTGAGGTGGCGAAGGTTTCTGCGTGTAACTGTTGGGCGGTTGGAGGGAGAAGAGGTGGAAGACAAGGAGAGAGCAAAACTAATAAGGTGGTATTCAGAGAGTGGGAGTGGATTGTTGGAAAGGTTGCACGGAGTGCACAGATAGGAGAAGGCAAGGTCAAGGGTGTTGCCATTGGAGTGGGTAGGAGCCTGTATCCATTGCTTCAGGTCAAGCGATGAGGTTAGACTGAGAAGTTTAGAAGTAATAGTAGTGTTAGTGTTGACAGGGATGTTGAAGTCCCCAAGAATAATTGTGGGGATTTCAGAAGAGAGAAAGTAGGGTAGCCAGGCAGAGAAGTCATCAAGAAAGGCTGATACCGGTCCAGGGGGCCGGTAGATGACAGCAATTCTTAGAGAAATGGGAGAGAAAAGACGAATGCAGTGTGCCTCAAAAGAGGAGAGTGTCAGAGAGGGAGGTGGGTGAAGAACCTGATAGGTGCTGCATGGGGCTAGAAGGATTCCCACTCCACCTCCCTTCCGTCCACTTGGTCTGGGGGAGTGAGTCCAGAGAAGGCCCCCATGGGAGAGGGAAGCAGGAGAAATAGTATCCGATTCATGAAGCCAGGTTTCAGTAATGGCAAGTAGGTTAAAGGAATTTGTGATGAAGAGGTCGTGGAGGGCGGTGAGTTTGTTGCAGACAGAACGTGCATTCCACAGGGCACAGGAAAAGGGGGGGCTGGTTATGGAAAGAGGAATAGAGACCAAGTTCTGTGGGTTGCGGCTCCTGCCAGAGGGTGTAGGGGGATGGGAGCGTTGGGCAAAGACAGATGATGGTGGCCCAGGGTTTGGGGATATGTCACCAGAGATTAGGAGAAGCAGGAGGGTGAGGGAGGTAGTGTGGGACTGTGATTTATGTGAAGGGGCATGTCTCAGAGTACTGGAGGTTTTATCAGTGTATGGATGTAGAATGAGCGAGAGTTGGTAAGAGCAGTAGTAGGGGGAAGACGGAAGGCAGGGTGATATGTATAAGCAGGCGGGTGGAGAGGGGGGGTGAAGGTAAGAGAGTTTGAGGAGAGAGGAGAGGAGTGTCAGAAGCAGTGGTAGAGAGTGCATGTTACAGAGTGGAAGGAGAGCTTAACAGAGAGACAGGGTCACCTGCAGTCTGTTAGCTGCTTTCCAGTGCAGATTGCTGTATTCGTTTGCTTCGTGCAATCACTGAAGTGCAGAGAATGAAGTGCATATCACTTGTAGAAAGAATCACTTAAAGATAGAAGCCTTAAGGATAGAAGCCCCATGCAATGTGCTCCCCCGAGCAATGTGCTCACCCCTTAAGGATGCTCAAATATATACTGTTATAAGGGTGGGGTTGAAGTTCGTTAATTAATCATGAGTGACTATAAGAGTGCCTAGCAATCAAAGTGAACTTTTTGCTTCAAAAGTCAGAATAGCAAGAGGCCAAGACAAGATCAACACATAAAACTTAGGTAAGACAGTCCAGAAAAACAAATAATGTCATGGTTGTTCGCACAGGGCAACAGATAGAGAAGGCCACATACCAGAGACACACACACACACAGAGACAGCAGGCAGATCCCAATTTTCAGTTAACGGTGGAAGATGTGGATGAGCTGACACATACCAGAGACACACACACACACAGAGACAGCAGGCAGATCCCAATTTTCAGTTAACGGTGGAAGATGTGGATGAGCTGACACATACCAGAGACACACACACACAGAGACAGCAGGCAGATCCCAATTTTCAGTTAACGGTGGAAGATGTGGATGAGCTGACACATACCAGAGACACACACACACACAGAGACAGCAGGCAGATCCCAATTTTCCGGTAACGGTGGAAGAGGTGGATGAGCTGACACATACTGACATCATCCTCGTGAGCATCATTAATATCACTGCTCCTGAAAAAATTATAGTTTTTAAAAAATGTTTTTGCATTGATACAGGTCCCCCAGGGTAGTATCCACACCCCCATACCACTTTTATGGCCAATTACTTGCATATGAGCCTTCAAAATGGGCACTTTTGATTTTCCTGTTCTTCTCCCATAGACTTCAATGGGGTTCGCCATTTGGGTTAGAACTTTTTCCCTGTTCGAGAGTTCTGCTGCAAACCAAACAGGGGGTGTTTGGCCCATCTCTAATGATATAGACAAGGGCCTCTTCACCACAATTTAATAATAAGGAGGGCCCAGATACAGCCCATCCTATATGAATGAGTATAGGGTATATAGTACCCTACTCATTCACAAAATGTACCTAACACTAGTAGCCTACTTACTAAATAAGTAAGATGGTAAATACCTTCTGTTGCAGGAGGGCTCTACCATGTTGCTCAATAATTACGTGGGGGACGTTTTGTTTACTTTTAGCCCTCCATCCTTACCATAATGCGTCTGGTTGTCCTCTATTATGTTTTCCATGTTTGTATAATTACAGTCTATACATTGCAACTGTTCTCAAACATTAACATATAATATTTTTTTTTTTATTACAAAACAATACTATTTTACAAGTTGTTCTAAAAATTGACAACACCTCCCCACTGAACACTCCCAGACTGAAAACAATAAAATGTTGTGAAAAATCTCCCCCAGGTTATTTTCGTTTTACTTGAAAGGTACTCATGCCTGGAGGACCGGTCAGAAGGCAATTTTCTACTGTTTTGGTCTCCTTTTGAATGTGCCTGAAGGTAAATGATCTGACATAAGTACATGGCCATGGGAAGCTGGACACTGCCATGGGGGACATGTACAAATTGAAAAAAATACAGCGGAGCGGGAAGAGGATCTTTTCATGTGGCTTAAAGACCAATGATAAAAACACACACAAATCATTTAAATCACATGCTGGAGAGAGGTCTTGAAGTGATTGCCATGGTGCTATAGAACAATGCCATATAGCATTTTCAAAGTAAATAAAGGGAAAAATAAATAAATTGCAAGTCATCGTGTGATAATGTTGATGGACATGGGTCTGTTTCCCATATCCTGTCCCTGAAACAACTGAGAATCTGAAAAATAACTCCTCCTAGAATAAGGGAGCCCCCAAATATCCACCTCCTTCAAGTGGAATGAATAAAGGATAAATTAGTAGTATAGTAGTTATCAGGTAATGTTATTGATGCCATTATTTTGTGTAATATATTTGCTTTACTGAAGCTTTTGAAGGTATAGGTAGACGAATATTACAAACATTGCATGTATACCATCATAGGTGTGCGCAGCCTATTGCATTAGGGTTTGCACCACAAAGCTCACACGTGTGTGTGTGTATGTATATTATATATATATATATATATATATATATATATATATATATATATATATATATATAGATAGAGAGAGAGGGCAGAAGGGCAGTGTCAGTAGGACAGAGATTAGTGTCAGTAATTTATTTTTATTTTTTACAATATTATTTTTTATAATTTTTTAGGAGCCCCCTTGGGGGAGCTTCTGTGAAATATTAGGGGTCTAAACTTACCCCTGATGTCTCACTTTTGATACAGAGAAAGGGACTGAGGACAGATTCTCCAGTCCTTTCCTCTGCAGCCAGGCAACAGAGGGAATCTGCATAGTACAAGGCGATTAGGATGTGTCAAAAAAAAAATGTCAAAAAACATGCAGCCATTAAATATTACAAAATATACAAAAATATAACAAATATAATAAAAAGTTACATACAGGGCCCATTTAGACCTAAATGGCTTAGTGCGTTCCAATTAATGCTCATGCGTTATGATGCATGTTATTGTGCATTGCTTTGCATTGTCAGTCAATTCAATCATTATAAAACACACATGATGCAGCGAGCACACACTTCCTGTATCACAGTTACATAGTTACATAGTTACATAGTAGGTGAGGTTGAAAAAAGACACAAGTCCATCAAGTCCAACCTATGTGTGTGATTATGTGTCAGTATTACATTATATATCCCTGTATGTTGCGGTCATTCAGGTGCTTATCTAATAGTTTCTTGAAGCTATCAATGCTCCCCGCTGAGACCACCGCCTGTGGAAGGGAATTCCACATCCTTGCCACTCTTACAGTAAAGAACCCTCTACGTAGTTTAAGGTTAAACCTCTTTTCTTCTAATTGTAATGAGTGGCCACTAGTCTTGTTAAACTCTCTTCTGCGAAAAAGTTTTATCCCTATTGTGGGGTCACCAGTACGGTATTTGTAAATTGAAATCATATCCCCTCTCAAGCGTCTCTTCTCCGGAGAGAATAAGTTCAGTGCCCGCAACCTTTCCTCATAACTAAGATCCTCCAGACCCTTTATTAGCTGTTGCCCTTCTTTGTACTCGCTCCATTTCCAGTACTTCCTTCCTGAGGACTGGTGCCCAGAACTGGACAGCATACTCCAGGTGCGGCCGGACCAGAGTCTTGTAGAGAGGGAGAATTATCGTTTTATCTCTGGAGTTGATCCCCCTTTTAATGCATGCCAATATTCTGTTTGCTTTGTTAGCAGCAGCTTGGCATTGCATGCCATTGCTGAGCCTATCATCTGCTAGGACCCCCAGGTCCTTTTCCATCCTAGAATTCCCCCAGAGGTTCTCCCCAGTGTATAGATTGTAATCATATTTTTGCCACCCAAATGCATTATTTTACATTGAACCTCATTTGCCATGTAGTCGCCCACCCCATTAATTTGTTCAGGTCTTTTTGCAAGATTTCCACATCCTGCTTAGCTTAGTATCGTCTGCAAATACAGAGATTGAACTGTTTATCCCATCCTCCAGATCGTTTATGAACAAATTAAATAGGATTGGTCCCAGCACAGAACCCTGGGGAACCCCACTACCCACCCCTGACCATTCTGAGTACTCCCCATTTATCACCACCCTCTGAACTCGCCCTTGTAGCCAGTTTTCAATCCATGTACTCACCCTATGGTCCATGCCAACAGACCTTATTTTGTACAGTAAAAGTTTATGGGGAACTGTGTCAAATGCTTTTGCAAAATCCAGATACACCACGTCTATGGGCCTTCCTTTATCTAGATGGCAACTCACCTCCTCATAGAAGGTTAATAGATTGGTTTGGCAAGAACGATTCTTCATGAATCCATGCTAATTACTGCTAATGATACCATTCTTATTACTAAAATCTTGTATATAGTCCCTTATCATCCCCTCCAAGAGTTTACATACTATTGATGTTAGGCTAACTGGTCTGTAATTCCCAGGGATGTATTTTGGGCCCTTTTTAAATATTGGTGCTACATTGGCTTTTTTCCAATCAGCTGGTACCATTCCAGTCAGTAGACTATCTGTAAAAATTAGGAACAACGGTCTGGCAATCACTTGACTGAGTTCCCTAAGTACCCTCGGATGCAAGCCATCTGGTCCCGGTGATTTATTAATGTTAAGTTTCTCAAGTCTAATTTTAATTCTGTCCTCTGTTAACCATGGAGGTGCTTCCTGTGTTGTGTCATGAGGATAAACACTGCAGTTTTGGTTGCTGAAGCCCCCAGATTCACTCGTGAAGACTGAGGAGAAGAATAAATTCAATACCTTCGCCATCTCCCCATCCTTTGTAACCAGATGTCCTTCCTCATTCTTTATGGGGGCAATATGGTCTGTCCTCCCTTTTTTACTGTTTACATACTTAAAGAATTTCTTGGGATTTTTTTTGCTCTCCTCTGCTATTTGTCTTTCATGTTCTATCTTAGCTGTCCTAATTGCACCCTTACATTTCTTGTTGCATTCTTTATAAAGTCTGAATGCTGAGGATGAGCCCACAACCTTGTATTTTTTGAAGGCCTTCTCCTTTGCTTTTATATGCATTTTTACATTGGAGTTAAGCCATCCAGGACTTTTGTTCGCTCTTTTAAATTTATTACCCAATGGGATGCATTGGCTGATGCCCTTATTTAATATGCTCTTAAAGCAAACCCATCTCTCCTCCCTATTCTTTGTTCCTAATATTTTATCCCAATTTATGCCTTTTAGCAAGGTTTGTAGTTTAGGGAAGTTGGCTCTTTTGAAATTCAGTGTCTTTGTGTTCCCTTCATGTTTCCTATTTGTGTGATTTATACTGAAACTGATTGACCTGTGATCGCTGTTACCTAAATTGCCCCGTATTTCCACATCCGTGATCAGGTCTGTATTGTTGTTAATCAGTAGATCCAGTAATGTTTTATTTCTAGTTGGTGCATCTACCATCTGACCCATAAAATTGTCCTGCAAGACATTAAGGAACTGGCGAGCCTTAAATGAATGCGTGGTTCCCTCCGCCCAGTCTATGTCTGGATAATTAAAATTCCCCATTATGATAACACTTCCCATCCTTGCTGCTAATCCAATTGGTGATAGGAGATCCGTTTCCACTTCCTCCCTCAGGTTAGGGAGCCTATAGCATACTCCCAGTATTATTTTCCCCTTAGCTTCATCCCTTTGGAGCTCTACCCATGAGGATTCCACCTCCTCTCTAGCTCCCTCAGTGATGTCATCTCTCACATTCACTTGTACATTATTCTTGATATATAGGCATACCCCTCCCCCTTTTTTTACCCTCTCTATCCTTGCGGTATAGGGTATACCCTTGAATGTTTGCCAGCCAGTCATGAGAGCTGTTGAACCAGGTCTCTGAAATTCCCACAAAGTCCAAATCCTCCTCGTACAACAGTATCTCTAGTTCACCCATCTTGTCCGCCATGCTCCTGGCATGAACACGCCACATAGTTTAGACCGGTCGCATATTGTCCTCGTATTGGGTGTGTCGAGATTGCCATGCCATCCTTTATTTTCTATTCTGTTTTATTTTATTCTAGTATTTTCCATTCTTTTCTATTCTGTTTTATTCTATACTTTTTTGCTTCTATTCTATTTTCTTTTCTAGTCTAATCCATCCTATTCTATGCTTTTATTTTCTATTCTATTCTTTTCTTTTATATTCTGTTCTATAAAGCAGCTTACGTAGGTATCATCATTTTTTTTCACTGTTATACCTTACTGCATTCATTGCAATATGTTTCAATTTTTAGTTTAAATTCATTTTTTATTCAAATTCTTTTTTAAATTCATTTTAGAATTTAAATAATTTGTTTCTTTATAATTATTTTGGATTTGTTGAAATTTGTTGCTACTGTGATACATCTGAATCTCTGAAAAATGAAAAGTTTGGCTGAATTTTGATTTGTAAGCAAACAAGATGAACATGTCTACATAGCAGCCCACATGCCCTCAACCTGGGGGGGGGGGGGCTTGGCATTGGGACCTCCCTGGCAAAGCAACTTGTTCCCATTATGTGGACAAGGACATCTGCATCCCCCCCCCCCAAGCCGTAGAAGGCCACATGCCCTCAACATAGGAAGGAACCTTGGCAGGTGGACTCCCCTGACAAAGCATCTTGTTCCCGTGATGCGGACAAGGGCCTCTTCACCACAACCCAGGCCTAGTATTCGTAGCAGATTGCATGTGGGGGGTTATCAGAATCTAGATGCCCCCTTTAATAATAAGAAAGCTGGACTTGAAAGCTCAGGACACATCTTGACAGCAATTTATTATTTTTTTGGCAGGTCGACGGACATCCTAATTGACATGTATATATTGCAGGACAACATAATTGTAGATGAATTGTAGATCCATTTATAAACGTTGACAAAAAAAATCCCAAAAAAATGTTATGGTTGTAGAAAACATTTTTGGGAATTTTTTTTGCCAAACCTTTGTGTATCTTTTTTTCTAGGTTACACATTTTTTTAGTACCCCATACTTATTCACATAGGGAGAGGGTCGGTATCTGGGTATAATAGGGCCAATGACATCACTGGTTATTAAAGTGCAACTTTAGTCAGAAAATTAAGGCGTGATGGGTCACTTCAGGCTGGCCCCTTTTGCAGGTATGGCTAAAGTATTAAAATAAATTCCTATACTATTTATCCATCTACAACCCATCATTCCTGGCCAGTCAGGCTGCATACTTGGATTAAAAGTCCTGTATGGTTTTTTGGGGGTTTCCCTTTAAATCCATATCAAACCCAAAAGGTTTTTTCTTACTAAACTATCCCCACCCCTTTGCTTCCTGACCATGTACGTGAATGGGGGCAGTGATGTCACTGGTTGTTAAAGAGGAACTTTAGTCAGAAAATACAAATTTTTACCGTTCTATTGTAACATATTAAATGTCTATTCAACAGACATTGGGGCTGATTTACGAACCGTTTGTGCCATGGGTTGAGGCGCACGCCGATGCGCAACGTACATTTTCGTATTTGCGCCTAATTCCCCATTTACTATAGTATTCTTGACGCACGGGAGAAGGCAATCGGTGCGTCACTATAGACATGGTATCTTCAACTCAAAATGTAAAGAAGCTGGTAGTGCCAATATTATGGGGGTGATGTGGGGTGATGTGAGGACGTATAGTAATAACTGCCCAAGTAAAAATATGCCCAAAATAGAATGAGAAAGTAACTTTTTCTGAACAAGCCTGCTGTGCCTGCAAGTACATTTAGAACTGCGTGAGGTCAATTTATGCACTACGCGACTGCGCATGCGCTAATGGGATTTGCACACGTTCAAATGTGTTGGTTCACTGCGCCGGCAAAATCTTAGTAAATGTCAAGCAACGTAAATGCATTTGCATAGCTTGAACGGGCGCACCTCTAAACTTGACTTTTTTTTTTAACGCTGGTTCACTTTTATGTTTTAGGGATATTTAAGGATATTTGCACACGCGTCATGTTAGCATGTTACGTTGCCAACATGTGACATGTACCTTGTTAAAATTATGTAAAAAGACTCTCGCTACTCTAGCTCCTCCTAAAAGGGCATTTAACCCTCCCCTCAAATGCATATGAATTTCTTGAGCTAGCTTTTGCTTTTAAAGGGGAACTCCACACTCCAATGCTCTTGTCTTCCCCTTATGGGGCGTACACACGGTCGGACTTTTCGGCTACAAAAGTCCGACGGACGCCGACGGACTAAGTCCGGCGGACAATCCGATCGTGTGTGGGCTTCCCCGGACTTTCAGCGGACTTTTCCAGCCGCAAATCTGACGGACTTTAAATTTGGAACATGCTTCAAATCTTTATGTCGTAACTCCGCCGGACCCCGAAATCCGGTCGTCTGTATGCTAGTTTGGCGGACAAAAAAACGACGCATGCTCAGAAGCAAAAACTAAATGGAAGCACTCGGTCTAGTAAAACTAGTGTTCGTATTGTAGGTAGCACATTCCTCACACTGCAAATTCTGTGATCGTTGAATGCAGCGCATTTAATTTCTTCTTTAAAATAATGCTATAATAACGAATATGTTTTGCTGTTCCTATTCACACAGAGTTCTCCCAAACTGATTTCTGGATTCTTTTTCTCTTTGATCTCATGAATGATATAGTATTTTTTTGAAAAGCCATATCTCCATACTTTTTTTTTATTTTTATTGTAATTTCAAGGTAAATATAACAACAAAACAGAGCCTATTGAGCATACCCAGGCTCGGTCATAAGAACTACACACTAATACAAAAAAAAAAAAAAAAAAAACACAAAAGAAAAAAAAGGGGGAAAACCCCCCCACATATACATATATAAAATATATATATATTCTAACTAAACTACTGTACGCTCAACCACCTGCACAGAATATTCAAAGTAGTACCTCTAAATCCATGTATATCCTGTATTGCCCACTTTAGTCAATCATGAAATAAGATGTACATTGCAGTAAACATATTCCTATTCCCCCCCTCCCCATAACTATCGATTGAGCAGCCTAGTGACGTTCGTGAGATCAGGGGATGTCACTTGTGCCATTCCCGGTGCTAATAGAGTGGACTAGTCATCAATTGAATCTGCATTAGTGGACAGGGATTCCGTCCAAATATCCCATATTTTGTGGAATTTTTTGCCACAGCCACGTGACAGGTAAGTAGCTTTGTACAGGGGGAGAGCCGCATTCACTAACTTCTTCCAGAAATTGAATGAAGGTGCAGATGAGGCCTTCCATCTGAGTACTATAGATTTACGGGCGTAGTAAAGTAGTAATCCTAGCAGGGTTCTGAGTGCCCGGCGTGGGGCCAGTGGCTCCACCAGTCCCAGCAGACATACCTCTATAGACAATGGCACGGGGACAGTGGTGACAGTTAAAATAAACTTGGTTACCTCAACCCAAAAAGATTCAATATAAGGACAGTTCCAAAAAATATGAGTGAAATCCGCTGATGCTGAGTTGCATCTCCAACAAGAGGCAGAGATAGATGGATAGATTCTATGCATATCTCCATACTTAATACTAATTTTTACACTTTTTATTTTTGGGGGAGTCATCTTTTATTGTAGATTTTATCCTGTTTTTTTTTTTTTTTATGATTCTTGTCGAAATTATTTTAGCTTTATCTAATTTTTTATTTTTTGTGTGTGTTTGTAAAGTTACCACAAAGAACCATTTTTATTTAGATTTTTGTAGTTCTTAAATTGAACACAAATACATATTTGTTTTATTTATTTTTTGTTTTAATTTTGTTTGTTTTAAGTTACCACAAAGAACCATTTATTTTTGTATTTTGATTTTTTCTTTGTATATAAAGTTAACACAAAAGAACCTTTTTTAGTTATGTATATATTTTTTTTAGTTTTTTAAGTTACCACTAGAACATTATATTTTTTTTGGGGTGTTTTTGCAACCTCAAGGAGATTGTTGTCCCTTGTTAATTTGACATTGTCTCTAAATCAATAATGTTAATTAAAACACATAAAGTCTTTTCATAAACTAAAATATCCATTTATTTATGGTAAAAAGAAAATAAAGAGGAAGCCAACGCTGGAAAAAAAGTCTGTGGACAAGAAAATTGGGATCTTGAGGAGTCCATATAAGAGGGAGCACAATCTGGTCCAGGAATCCCAGAGATCAACAGCAGCAGCAGATGATATAGATGTCCCCAGACTGTGGTACTACAACAGCCTGTGTCTTCTGTCAGACCAGACTGAACCCAGGCCATCACTTTCTTCTCTTCCCTGTAGCCTTCCCTCCACGCTGCCCTGCACTCTTCCCTGCACCCTTCCCTGCAGCCTTCCTTGGAGGCTGTGGCTCTGGTGGTTGAGTTGTGGCAGGAAGAGGAGGAGGAGGAGGGGGGCTGCCTCATGTATTTGTGTGTTGGCAGTTAGCTCGCTGTTCAGCCCATTGTGTATCATTTCTGCAAAAAGTTTTTCACAAATGAGGCGTTGGCCCCACTCCATTTGAAGCAGCCTGCTGGGCCTCTTCAGCTTCGGGTGGGCTCTTCAAAAAATTGGTGGCCTCTCGCATGAGGCGCAGGGATGCCTCCTGTGTCACCGTCCCCTTCCTGGCCCTTTTTGTAGGAAGGCGGAGGGGAGCCACTTGGGATTGGGTCAGGCTCCTACTGGGCCCAGCCACCTCTTGCCTGAAACTGGGTCCGGCCTCCTCCTGGATGACACTGGGTCCTGCCTCCTCCTGGATGACACTGGATCCGGCCTCCTCCAGGATGACACTGGGTCCTGCCTCCTCCTGGATGACACTGGGTCCGGTCTCCTCCTGGATGACACTGGATCCGGCCTCCTCCAGGATGACACTGGGTCCTGCCTCCTCCTGGATGACACTGGGTCCGGCCTCCTCCTGGCTGTCCTTGGGCCCGGCCTCCTCCTGCCTGCAATTTTCCCCACTTTCCTCCTGGCTGACCTCATCCTGTGTATAAAAAAGGGACAGAGTTTTAGTTGTTTTTTTTGGTTCATCAATGACACACAATTTGCTTCTCATGACTTGCAAATTCAATGTTAATACATCTATTAATAAAAGAGTCTAGAAATCAGACACCATAATTTTTTAAAGCTGGTGACACACATATTTGGCCACTACTGTCAATTGATATGTATACATCATTTTTTGGCTAAGATTCTTTTAATCAATTATAACATCTAGTTAACATCATTGATATTAGGACAGTAAATATTTGAGAAATTAATTTACCTCACTCCAGATGGTCACATCCGGTTCTTCCAGGATGGAAGACCCAGCTTGGTCCTCATCAGCCTCTGCTGGGGTGGAGGGAAGGGTGCATGGAAGAGTGCATGGAAGGGTGGAGGGAAGGGTGGAGGGAAGGTTTGAAAGTGATGCCCTGGCTTCAGTCTGGTCATCATAAAACGTAGTTTATTGTAGTACCACAGCCTGGGTACATATACATAATCTGCTGATGCTCCTGATCTCAGGGAATTCTGGATCTTGTTATGCTCCCTCTTATACATGTTCCTCAAGATCCCAATTTTCGATAACAACATCTCCATCGTTGTTTCTGGGTTGTACGTCTGTACAAATGTCAGAAGTCTCTCCAGCGTTGACTTCCTTACATGTTTCAGATAATATTGAGGGTGTTTGACCTCCCACAGATTCCTCATCTCTCTGGATTGATCGATAAAAGCCGTCAGAAAATCAGGTTCCTTAAATTTAGCATTTATAATTTCTGTAAAAGATAAAGACACAAGACAAAAAACACTTATGTTTCTGCTAAACCCTCATCATCTTATCCCAACATAGGCCTCATCAATCTGTCAAGCCACATAGGCTGCTTGCTAAAAAGTTTTTACAAAATTTGAAAATGTAAAATTACATTCGTTTTCTAGCGTCCTGGTCCACTATCAACTACGCACAGAACGTACGTACGACACAATACATAAGAACGTTTATACACTGCGCATGCGTCAAACTCCGCCTGCTTTGCCCGCCCCTGACGTTCTTTTTCTTTAAGCATATTTTCAGCCCCTTGTCTTTAAGATTCTCCGCCCATTCTTTGTACGGTGCGTAGTGGGGTGAACAATGGCGGAGACACATCAGGTGTGTACTACCTCAGGTAGCGATGAAAGCCTGGAGGCCAGAATGTCCAGATCTGGGAAGCAGAGATTTAACGCCTCCAATATGTCCTATAAAGAGATGGTGGAAATGGTGGCAATTCTGAGAAAAAATGACTATGATGGGAAGAATGGACCGTACGCCCGGCCTAATTTTAGAAAAGCAAAAATAATGTTAAAGGTTGTGAAGACATTACATCTTTCTTTTGGGGTACAGCGCTCCAAAGATCAGATTAGGAAAAGATGGTCCGATCTCAAACTCCAGGAGCCGGATCAGTACAGATGGATCCGTAAAGTGCTTAAAAAAAGTAAGTACTTGTCGTGTGTTCATATTCTGTTTATTACCTTGTATACTGCTCCATGTGCTTTTCTTTAATGTACGAGTTTCTATCGCTTGAAATCTCTCTCTCTCTCTCTCTATATATATGTATATATTTGTATCTATCTATCTATCTATCTATCTATCTATCTATCTATCTATCTATCTATCTATCTATCTATCTATCTATCTATCTATCTATCTATCTATCTATCTATCTATCTATCTATCTATCTATCTATCTATCTATCTATCTACTGTATCTATCTATCTAGATATGTCTTTACAAATTTGTAAAATTTATTAAACTAGGAAAAAAACAGACAATTTGTACACCACTTCACTACAATGTTTTAAGATTACTATGTACTAAAATATCTGTGTGGTAAGTATATTTAGGGATTCATTCACATAGGGGAGAAAAGACAAGATGAACCCAGTCACCCCCAACCGCAACAACAACAAAATTGGGAAATTAGCCCAAGCCCCGCTGAGGATGTGGAGGAAGGAGAGGTGGCCGACATGGGCACCCCACCAGGGGAGTGTCTGACACACCAGCTTACGGTAATCTATGTATGGCTGCATATTTTTTAAATAAAATTTTATACTCTATTTTAGGTGATCTGGTTGTGCTTGAATCAAGCAACAGCGCCACCCCCGAGGATGTTTCGAAAGTATGCGACATGAGCACCCCACCAGGTCAGTGTCTGAGACACCAGCTTATGGTAAGGTAATCTATGTATGGCTGCATATTTCTAAACACATCTTTTTTTCATTCAATTTTAGGTCTGGGTAAACATTTTACCACAGACAGTGCCCAATGACTAATTGGTCAGATAACGCCTGGAATGGGGAGATTGATTTAATGCGGAATCGGCTGGATCGTATGCAGCAGGAAATGAAGAACACGATCGATGTTTTGGGGAGAATCGAAATGCCCTTTTTCTACCAAAAAAACATTGATCATGTTCTTCATTTCCTTGTTTGCTGACCCCATTCTGGGTCTTCTCTTATCTAAATTTTATGCCTGTTTTCCAAAAAAAAAAAAAAAAAAATGTAAAAAAAATAAAAAAAATAGAGGCCTGTTAAAAAAAAAAAAAAAAAAATAGAGGCCTGTTTAAAAAAAAAAAAAAAATAGAGGCCTGTTTAAAAAAATAAATAAATTAAAATAGAGGCCTGTTTGTTAAAAAAAAAAAAAAACTAAAATTGTGTAAAAAAAAAAAAAAAAAGACCTAATTCTATTGTAAATAATTTATAAATATAGATATATTTTGGACTATAAAAAATTTGCAATAACGCATAAGTGAATGTACACAGAATAATAAAAAGTCTGTGTAGTAAGTAACAAAATGTGTGGTTTCTTCTTTCAATGCTCAGTATGAGTTTGTTTAAAGTTAAAATAGTTGCTTACATTGACAATGGTGCTTATTTAATAAATGAAAATACACTTGGCACTACAAGTGCTCTACGATAACCTAGGAAAAACCCAAAAAGAAAGGCAAGCAATAAATATAATTCAAGATTTGATCCAGATTTTTTATTTTGACAAATTAAATATTCTGGGGCATTGCAATGGCCCCCCTACCCATAAAATAATCTACATATTGATCACGAACTTGACGGGCACTTTGGGAGGCCAAGTCAGTACGGACAGTATCCAGGCCCATCAGATTGTCACTAATATTAAGTCCAGCCTCAGGCCAAACTGGCAAAATATAAATTGGGGAATGTTTGTTCAAAAAGTTTTGCAGGATGCAGCACGCTAAAATGATGTAATTAAGTTTGTATTCCGCAAGGTTTATCGATGTCTGAAACAGGCGAAACCGGCTGGCCAGAATCCCAAAAGCATTCTCAACAACTCGTCTCGCTCTGGCCAGCCGGAAATTAAAAACCCTCCTCTCCGGGGGGGGGGGGGCCTTTGGGGGAATGGCCTCATGAGGTGCTTGCTCAGAGCGAAGGCTTAATCTGCTATGAAGACAAAGTCCTTCCACGTTATCCGCATCAGGTGGCAATCCCAGGCCACCACTCTGGAGACGCTGGTAGAACTCCGTCTGGGCAAATACTCCTCCATCAGACATTCGGCCATTCTTCCCCATGTCCACATACATAAAGTCATATTGTGCCGACACCCTGTACACCACCACCACCATTAAGACAATACTATGGAACCCCTTATAATTAAAATAGTATGACCCCAAATGGGGTGGTGGCACAATGTTGGGAAAGTCCCAACGGGTGGCAAAATGGGATGCCACAGTCTGCCATTCCTGTGGCATTGAAGGAAACTGGGGAATCAAACAAGAAACCAAAAATCAGTAATTTTGCAAAGAACATTGCAAAAACATTACACTTATTAAAACAATATTGCCCAGCATCAGTATAACATTAAAAAATAGAAATCTTCTTGAATAAATAATATGGAAAGGCACACTTATCAGATTGCTCACCACTTCTGATGGCACATTGTTACATTTTAGGGGGTGGTGAAAATATAAAATAAGTTTAAGGACATGCAGGGTTTGATTGACTAAAGGCTACAAGACTGTGCAGTTGGAAAAGTGCAGTTGTTGCACTCTGCAAGTGCAGTTGCTCCACAGCTTAGTAAATGAGGTAAGGTAAAAAGGCTTCATGTTGCAAGGAGTACCCAATCACATGCAAGGGCAAGTAATCCCTAAACTTTGTGGCTTGCACATGATTGGATGATGGAAATCAGCAGAGTTTCTGCTCATTTACTAAAGCCCTGGAGCAAATGCACTTGCAGAGTGCAAATGCATTTTGCAAAGTGCAACATATATTTGCTTTTTTAAAATCAACACCTCAGAACATTAGAGCAAATTATTAGGGGGGGGGGGGTTGGAAATTGAGTTTATGACAGACACACTATTTGGATGGAGTTTAGGGGGGATTGGAAATTGAGTTAATGACACACACACTATTTGGATGGAGTTTAGGGGGGGAGGGGATTGGAAATTGAGTTAATAACACACACACTATTTGGATGGAGTTTAGGGGGGGAGGGGATTGGAAATTGAGTTAATGACACACACACTATTTGGATGGAGTTTAGGGGGGGAGGGGATTGGAAATTGAGTTAATGACACACACACTATTTGGATGGATTTTAGGGGGGGAGGGGATTGGAAATTGAGTTAATGACACACACACTATTTGGATGGAGTTTAGGGGGGGGGGATTGGAAATTGAGTTAATGACACACACACTATTTGGATGGAGTTTAGGGGGGAGGGGATTGGAAATTGAGTTAATGACACACACACTATTTGGATGGACTTTAGGGGAATAAAACTACAATGCAGCTGACAAAACACATTCAAAGTGAGTAGACTAGGTGGATATGTGCCCAGAATTGCATGCTGGGGAGGTTAGTGAAGGCAAATATACATGTAGGACAAAAAAAACCCAGAAAAAAAAACAGCATGCATGAGGACAAAAAGGGGACATTCACACTATATTGCAATGATGGTAAGTAGTGTTTGAGTTAATAAATACATTACATTATCAAACATTAAATAAAATAACATGTGATGCTAATAAAGGATAAAAATCTTACCTTAATATACTCCTTCTGCAGGACCTGAATGATGGCAGAACAGGTCTCTGGGATAATGATCCCCAGAGCCTGGGGGAAGATGCCTGTCGAGAACATAAGGTCTTGCAGGCTTCTCCCTGTTGCCAAGTACCGCAACGTGGCGACTAGCCTCTGCTCCGGAGTGATGGCTTGCCTCATGCAGGTATCCTGCCTGCTGATATAAGGGGTGAGCAAAGCCACCAAATGGTTAAAAACGGGGTCCGTCATCCGGAGAAAGTTCCTGAAATCCTCAGGATTATTCTCATGGATCTCACGGAGCAAAGGCATATGACAGAACTGGTCACGCTGGAGCAACCAATTCTTCGTCCATATACTCCTCCTTGCCCTGTTCATGGACTGGTCTTGGGCTGAAGAATGAACTACAGCACCAAGCACATACAATGCATGAGCTCAACGACGAGTACGTACAGGTAACATGGCTTCAAAACGGTCAGCTGGTCAGAACGCACTTAACAGAACGCACTGAAGAACAGCAAGGCCTGTGAAGAGCGACCTGAAAATCAGCAACGAGCAGACAATAAAACAAAGATTGCTCAATGCCAACTGACCAAACGCACTAAAAAGCAGACACAAACCTCACAAGCACAGACTGAACAACAGTTAACAAGAACTGAAAAATACGAGTCTCACAAGCGCGAATCGTCTACTTCTACTAATCGACCAAACTTCTACTAACACAAGATAAACACGAGATTAGCAGAAGGAGCCCAAAGGGTGTCGTACGGGCTGTTGAACTTCCATTTTGTAGTCTCGTCGAACTTGGTGTACGTCACCACGTACTAGGCTGTCGGACTTTTGTGTGATCGTATGTAGGCAAGTCCGTTCGTTAGAAAGTCCGCCGCAAGTCCACCAAAAGTCCGTCGAAAGTCTGTCAGACGGCCGTCGGACTTTTGTAGCCGAAAAGTCCGACCGTGTGTACGCTGCATTAGAATGCATATTTTAGATTTGGACTAGGTTTTGCTTTTAAAGGGGAACTCCACACTCCAATGCTCTTGTCCCCCCCTAATGCCCTGTACACACGATCGGACATTGATCAGATATTCCGACAACAAAATCCATGGATTTTTTCAGACGGATGTTGGCTCAAACTTGTTTTGCATACACACGGTCGCACAAAGTTGTCAGAATTTCCGATCCCCAAGAACGCGGTCACGTACACCACGTACGACGAGACTATAAAAGGGCAGTTCAGAACCAAGTGTGGCCCCCTTTGGGCTCCTTTTGCTAATCTCGTGTTAGTAAAAGTTTGGTGAGAGACGATTCGTGCTTTTTCAGATCATTTTCTGCTGTTCAGTTTGTGCTTGTGGGTTTGTATCTGGTCTTCAGTGCGTGCAGTGAATTTGTATTTGTTTATCCATTGCGTTCTTGTCCACTCGTTGCTGTTTTTCAGGTTGCTCTTCACAGGCCTTGCTGTTCTTCAGTGCGTTCTGTTACTTCGTTCTGAGAAGCCGACTGTTTTCTAGCCATGTAGCGTATACGTACTCCTCGTAGAGTTCGTGCTGTGTGGGGGCTTGGTGTTGAGGTCCTTACCTTGACACAAGTCCAGTCCATGAACAGGGTGGGGAGGAGTTCATGGACCAAGAATTGGTTGCTCCAGCGTGACCAGTTCTGTCATATGTCTTTGCTCCGTGAGATCCGTGAGAATAATCCTGATGATTTCAGGAACTTTCTCAGGATGACGGACCCAATATTTCACCGTTTGTTGGCTTTGCTGACCCCCTATATCAGCAGGCAGGATACCTGCATGAGGCAAGCCATCACTCCGGAGCAGAGGTTAGTTGCCACCCTGTGGTACTTGGCGACTGGGAGAAGTCTTCAGGACTTGAAGTTCTCGACTTTTTTTTTCCAATTTATTTATTTTAAGCATAGGACATACTCAGAGCATACAAAAGAAATACATTACATATTTAAACATAATGATAACCTAAATTATTCTTATACAGCAGAAGATTAATTTTGTGTCTAAAATAACTCTTCATCCATCAATCTCCTGCCTACCCTATACTCTTGAGTTAGTCCCATTCAATTTTATACCTTTATCTAAATTAACCCCCCCAAACAAAAAAAAAAAAAAAACAAAAAAAAAAAAAGAAAACAAATAAATAAATAAAACACAGAAAGAACCGTGTACCGGTAACACTATATATACTACAATCAATTGGGGAGTCAACCCCTGGAGCTACTTTCCCCATACTCTTACCCCCCAAGAAGAAAGGGGGAACATAAAGACTCCTTTAATATATGTTTTAACTATTTAAGTAACCTTCTAGAAGGGCCCTTCCTTCCTCCGAAGCCAGAAAGACATTCCAGTTAGACCAAGTTTCGGAATATCTCTCTTGTTGGTGCCTTGAGGACAGGACCAAGTCCTCTAATTTGCTTATCTCTTTCACTTTATGTAACCACATCCCAATCGTCGGTGGAGACGTCGACCTCCATGTCAATGGAACACAAGCCTTGGCCGCATCTAAAAGATGCCGTATCACTGACTTCTTGTATAACTTTTCTGATATCTGGGACACGTGTAAAAGAAAAAAGTCCGGGTCCTCTGGTAACTTACTATTAGTGATAGTCTGAAGAATATGTCTAATCCCTGCCCAAAAACTCTTTAGCTTGGGACAATCCCAAAAAATGTGCAACATCGTACCTCTATCTAATTGGCATCTCCAGCAACGGTCCGATACGTCGGGGAAAAACTTCTTTAACCTCTCTGGTGTTCTATACCACCGAGTAAGAATTTTGAAATTTGTCTCCTGCGTCTTCACACAAATAGACGATTCATATGTAAACCTAAGAATTTGTTTTTTTTGTGTTGTACTGAAGCTTTTCCCCAGCTCTCGTTCCCATTCCTGGACACATTTCAAAGGGGCAGTTTCGCTTGCTACAGTTAATATCTCATAGTTAGCTGAAAGAATGTGTGATTTTGCTCCCGTCTCCGAACACAATTTCTCAAAATTGTTAAGCGGCCTTTCAAACTGTCTCGGTGCCGGAAGGGTACTCAGGAAATGGGTGATCTGAAGAGCACTCCAAAATCTTAATCCGAGTAACTCTATCATCTCCGTAACTGTCAGCCATTTCCCCCCTTTTATGTAATTATATGCCTGTGTGTAGCCCACCTCAACTAGGTGTTTAAATGCCCTATCTTCTATCCCTGGGGGAAATAAGGGATTCCCCAATATTGGGTATAAGGGGGAGGTCTCAGGTATTACACCCACATTAGGGAGTATTGCCGCACTAATTTTGATAGTATTTCCTATCAGGGGGTGTTTAATAAGCTCTTTGGAGATATGTGCCAAGCACCAGGGAGCCCTTCCTAGTATAACCGATGACTGAGTATGCTCCATCTGTACCCAGAGCTTCAGATCTTTATGTCTATTCCAGTCGACGACCCGACTAAGATGTATAGCCTGATAGTATTTGCGTATATCGGGGACCGCCAATCCCCCCTGTCTTTTAGAACGTGTTAGTTGACTACGCTGTAGACGGGGCTGCTTGTATGCCCAAATAAAGTCAAAAATTAATTTCTGACATTGTTTAAAGTACATAGATGGGATTTGTATTGGTAGTGCCTGTAAGAGGAAAAGAAATTTAGGGAGGATACTCATCTTAATAATGTTACATCGCCCTATCCAAGAATGTAGACCTAGTTTCCATCTATTCAATAAATTCTTCACTTTTTGAAGCAATGGAGGGAAATTTAACCCAAAAGTCTTATCAATATTAGGTGCCAGCTGTGTACCCAGATATGTTAATGCTTTATCTGTCCACTTAAATTTAAAATTTTGCTTAAGATGTTCTATTGAGACTTGAGGGCAATTAACCCCCATGGCTTCAGATTTAGTAAAATTAATGCGTAGGTTAGAAAGAAAACTATACTCTTCAAACTCCTTCATTAAGTTAGGGATCGTTATTAAAGGGTTTGTCAAGGAGAACATCATATCGTCTGCGTATGCCGAAATCTTATAATTAGCCTCACCTATCTGGACTCCTGTAATATCTTGATTTAACCTAATAGTGCAGAGAAATGGTTCCAACGATAGGGCAAAGAGGAGTGGAGAAAGGGGACAACCCTGGCGTGTTCCATTAGAAATCTGGAAGGCTTCTGATAGCACACCATTGGCCCGTACTCGAGCCGCCGGGTTAGAATAAATAGCAGCAATCCATTGCAACATTTTATTCCCGAAGCCTCCATATCGAAGGACTGTTCGCATAAAATTCCAGTTTACCCTATCGAAGGCCTTCTCCGCATCTGTGTTTAAAAACACAGCTTGCGTCTGAGTTTTATTAACTACGTACAGGAGATTAAGGACTTTTGTTGTATTATCCCTTGTTTCACGGGTAGGGACAAATCCAACCTGGTCTAGGTGTATCAGATGTGGAATATACTGTTGAATTCTATTTGCCAAGACCTTTGTAAAAAGTTTGAAATCTACATTAAGTAGGGAGATCGGACGGTAACTTCCGCAACAGGCCGGGTCCTTTCCCTCTTTCGGGATCACCGTAATATGAGCTAGCGTTGTATCTTTTATAAATGATGCAGAGGTTCCAAGGGCATTAAATAGTTTGAGCATATATGGAGCTAATGAGGGGAAGAGGGTCTTATAATATTGAGCCGTCAGACCGTCAGGGCCCGGAGCCTTCCTCAATTTAATATTTCTTAATGTCCCCTGAAGTTCTTCCATTGTTATCGGTTTGTCAAGATAATCTCTATCTGCCTCTGATAACTGAGGCATTAATGACCGTGAAAGGTACCGGTCTATTTGGGCTTGAGAAGGTGTTTTATTCTGCAGATTGTACAGTGCCTTATAATAGTCTTGAAATTCTTTGACTATGTCGTGTGGTTTTGTAACCCTAGACTTATTAGGTAATATCAGGTGTGGTATGTAATTCGTTTGCTTCTGCTCTCTTAATGTCCTCGCTAAAAACCTCCCGCATTTGTCGCCTGACTCGTATGAAAATTTCCTACAAATCTGTAATGCGGCTTTGGCCCTATAGAAAAGGAGATCTGAGATTTGTGTTCTCTTGACCTGAAGATCCCTCTCCACCGAAGGGGACAAGGACAGTTTATGACTGGTCTCTAATCTGGAAAGTTCCTCCAGCAGTAGGTTTAGTTGTTCCGCACGTTTTCGCTTAATCCTAGCCCCATGTTTGATTAATACTCCTCTAATAACCGCTTTGTGTGCTTCCCAAACAATACCAGGGTCGCAATCCGGGGTATCGTTAATAGAGAAGTAAGAATCTAATTCTCTAATCACATCCTCCAGGACATCTTTGTCCTGTAAGAGGCTTTCGTTCAATCTCCATTGGGTTGATCTCGTATTTCGAATCTCTTGCAAGTCATACGTCATGAAGATCGGTGCATGATCGGACCAAGTAATGGAGCCTATGTTGGCCTCTCGTACTGAATGGAGTTGGGCATGTGGGATTAAAAAATAGTCTATGCGAGAATAAGATTTATGGGGAGCCGAAAAGAACGTATAATCTTTTTCTGTAGGATGTAATAGACGCCATATATCCATCAGTTGACCTTTATGTAAAGTTTGGAATATATGGTTACGTGCACTACGGGAAATGGAAGACCCTCCAGAGGAAGTGTCCTCTGTTGGGTTAAGAGGGACATTTAAATCTCCCCCAATAATCAACTGGCCTTCCGCAAAATCATACAGTTGTTTAAGCACTTTGCCAATAAAGGTTTCTTGATGGTCATTAGGGGCATACAAAGTTGCCAATGTGATGCTAACTTCTCCTACTTTCCCTTTCACGAACAGAAAGCGTCCTCCAGGGTCGCTTACCATGTCTATCAAACACCAAGGTATCTTACTTGAAAGGAGGATTGAAACCCCCTTTGATTTTGCAGTTTGATTTGCGGCGTGATAAACCGCCGGGTATGCCCGACTTTTTAAAATAGGGATTTTATCATTTCTGAAATGTGTCTCCTGTATAAATACCACATCCGATCCAAAACGCCGCAAATCCTGTAAAAGTATCCTCCTTTTTTCTGGCGTATTTAGGCCTTTCGTGTTTAATGATATTATCTTTAAAGTATCCATAGGGTGACTCTACCAGACCACAAACGGTGAAGAAAAAAAAAAAAAAAAAAAAAAAAAAGCCCGAAGGCAAAACTAGCAATAACTTGCTAAAATTACGCTCACCGTTTTAACCCGGTATCTGAGCGTTAACTTAATTGGGGTTATGGACAGAAATAGTCGGCTGTAGAACTCCGGGGCTGTCTGCTCTTCCTAGTCCCTGAGCAGTTTGTACACCGGGCCTAGCCATAGAAAGGAAAAAAAAAAAAAAAGAAAAAAAAAGAGAAAGAGGAAACAAGGGGGTAATAGGGGAAAAAAAAAAAAAAAATATGCTGGATAGTAGGGAGGGGGGGAGGGCGGCTATCTGAATTCAAATTAGGACCAACCACAGTCTTTCCCTTTCCCTTTCCCCTCCTTCCCTCCTCCCCCTCCTCCCCTCCCAAGGGAGAGAAAAGATAAAGGAGAAAAAAAAAAAGGAGGGGGAGGAGGGCAAATTCCCCTTTGCCCTTTATCTATACCTGTATTAATACCATCTTAGTCATTTATTTATCAAAGAATTGGAGGCTTTGGGGAGGAAGAGAGAGAGGAAAAAAAAAAAAAAATCTAGTATAATATTCCAAATGGGAATATCAGTGAGAGAAAAGAAAAAGAGAGAAATTTATATCTACTGTGTTAATGTGAAATTAGTGCAATAAAAATTTATCAGAGGGAAAGGGGATGGAGAGGGAGGGGGGGGGAGCAATCAGAGGGGAAGGGCTCAAGCCCCTCCCCGTCCCCCCGCTCCTCCCTCCCCCCCCCACCCATATGGATTGCAATCACAGCAACCAAATCAAAAGTAGTATTATTACTATGTCATTTGTCTTCTCATGCTTTAACCACCCACCTAAAACCATAAAACAGCAGCCTAGACAAAAAAAAAAAAAAAAAAATTAGAAATTTTCATTCCTAATGGTGATTTATATACCATATCCAAACCAAAAACAAAATTCAGGGCTATCAACATGCCCTTCTTATACCCATTATCAATATAGTGTTATATACTTCATCCCTACAAATCCCAGTGAGAAAACCACCGAGGGGAGAAAAGAAAAAAAAAAAAAAAAAAAAAAAAAAAAAAACCACAACCACACCCTCTCAAATGTGAAAAAAAAAAAAAAAAAAATTAGAAATTTTCATTCCTAATGGTGATTTATATACCATATCCAAACCAAAAACAAAATTCAGGGCTATCATCATGCCCTTCTTATACCCATTATCAATATAGTGTTATATATTTCATCCCTACAAATCCCAGTGAGAAAACCACCGAGGGGAGAAAAGAAAAAAAAAAAAAAAAAAAAAAAAAAAAACCACAACCACACCCTCTCAAATGTGAAAAACAAAAAAAAAAACAAAAAAAAAACAAACCACACAACAAAACCCCAATTACCTTTTCCTCATCCTCCCCTATACCCCACTCCCCCTTCCCCCCCCTCCTCTCCTCCCCAACCCCCAAACCTGGGGGTGAAGAAATTTCTCAGATATGTCATATCTCCTTATATGAAAGATTAATACTATTGTATAATTCCTAACCCGAAAATCTATTCAGGCCCTTTGCCATAACCTCCTAATCTACCATATCTCTACCTTCTCTTTCTCCCTTCTCTCCCTCCCCCCTCCTTCTCCACTCCCCTGCTCCCCCTCTCTCTATATTCACAACATTGTATACTAATCCCCCATTTGATTTTGAGGTCCCCCTTGCAGCCCTTGTTGGCGTCGTTGGGAGTCCCTCCGCAGTCTCTGTCTATTCAAGGAGCGCGAACGCCCCCCTGTATGCGGGATATATGTGAGCCAGTTGGAAATCTGGATAGGTGCCACATCTAAGAAATCAAAAAATCCCGGGAGGTCTTCTGGTGTATAAACAGAGAAAGATATTGAGTCTCTGCGGAACCTCACTGACAGCGGGTACCCCCATCTATAGGTACACCCCCGTTCTTTAGCTAAATCCAAAATAGGACGTAAGCTGGCTCTACGTTGGAGGGTTGCTCGGCATAAATCTGGTAGGACCTTGATAGCAGACCCTCTGAAGTCAATGTCCCCTGCTTCCCAGGCTGCTCTAAGTATTGTCTCTTTCTCTTGAAAACGGTGTACCCGGCAGACCACGTCTCTCGGTTTCTCTGAATCTTTTGGTCTAGGGCCCACAGCTCTATGCACTCTGTCTATGTCCACTACCTTTTCCGGTGTTTTTAAAATTATCTGGATAACCGCCTTGACTATTTCCTGGAGGTCCTCAGTACCCCGTGTCTCCGGAATACCCCTAAGCCGCAAGTTATTTCTGCGGCTTCTGTCTTCAAGTTCCTCGGTATGGAGCTGGAGATCCACCGTCATGGCCGTCTGGGTAGCCAAAGCCTTTTCCAGTATCCCCACCCGCTGCTCCACTAAGGATACTGTTTCCTCCCCCGCCTTGGTTCTTTCTGACAGTGTGTTGATATCGGCTCTTACCGCTTGGATGTCTTGGCGGTGTGTTTCTTCCAGTCTCCGGATCAGAGCCTCGATATCCCGACAGGTAGGTAGTGTGCTTAACAACGCTCTTATGCCTCGGATGTCTCCCTCTAGACTGCCTCCGTCGCTGGGTTGCATACCGTATGCCGCTTCTGGCGGACTCACAGGAGGAGATGCCGAGTCCACCATCGCTGAGTCTGTTTCACACGCCAAGCCCGGGGGCTCCGTACTTTCCCTCGCACCACCCCTCCGACCCTGCAGCGTCACTTCTGCCGCGCCCGGGATAGTACGTGGGGGTATAATGAGGTACTGCTGGATGTCCCCCTGAACAATGCGGGGATGTACTCTCTCTTTTGCGGAGCGGGTTTGGTATCTATTGCCAGCGTTCATACCGCAACGTCGGCCGCTAGTCTTTGAGCATTTATCCGAGCAGATCTATCAGCCCCGGAGCTCTAACAGAGCGTGTCTTCACCCGACCATCTCCAGGCCACTCCCCCTCAATCGTTTCATGTCTCGAAGTTCTCGACTTTTATCCTTTAATATCAAATTTTATTGTCTACAATGTTTGTTAATATATTGTATTTCTTTCCTCATTCCCTAATTACCATGATTGTAGTATGCTGTGAATGTCCCCTTTGTCCTCATGCATGCTGGAATTTTAGGTATTTTATTTTTGTCCTTCATACATATTTGCCTTCACTTACCTCCCCAGCATGCTCTCCTGGCCCTATATCCACCTCGTCTACTCAATTAACAATGTATTTTGTCAGCTCCATAGTAGTGCTTTACCCTAAAAACCCCCTAAAATGTAGAAAATTGTGATGTGTGTTTGAAATTCAGGCAGAGTGCCAGAGGCTATTTTTTTGTGTCCCAAAATCATTTGGAAACCCCCCCCCCCCCAACTGCTAACTCAGCTGTTAACAATCCTCTATCTGCTGACTTTGCCAAACCCATACACACTATACCTACCTCTTTAGTGGTCATATTTATGGATGAATTCCCCAAAGCATGTAGTGCAAGGGCCTACATGAATACTTTCAAATGGTACTGTTTTGAAGTTTTTGTATCCTATTATTATCTTGATAGGTAATAGCAGAATGTAAAAATGTGCTCAAATGTGTACAGTGTGTATTTATCTCTTTGTATTATGACACTTCTTACCTGTCCAGTGGGCTGCCAATAGTGTAAAGTAAGGAGGGGCTGGCCAAAGTAATATACATTATTTAGGCATTCATCTCTCAATGAAGTGGAGAGGGTTACCTGTCCAAAACATATCCCCCCCATAAAATTTTACAAATGGCCCATGAGGGGGGGTATCTGATAGGTGGACCTCATACCTTGGTCTTTAAATCCTCCCAAAAATAAATGTTATACTGATGTTGGCCAAGAATGTTTGTGTCTAATCTGCTTTCCATGTTTATGTGCAAAATGATTCATTTATTTTTCTTGTTTGACTCCAGTTTCCTTCCACACCACAGGAATGGCAGGCTGTGGCCTCCCACTTTGCCCAGCGGTGGGACTTTCCTAACTGCGGAGGGGCAATTGATGGGAAACATGTCCACATCGTCCCACCACCCAACTCGGGGTCATACTATTACAACTACAAGGGGTTCAATTGTATTGTGATGTTGGCAGTGGTGTCGGCTACTTATGAGTTCCTGTATGTGGACGTGGGGAACAATGGCCGGATGTTCGATGGTGGAGTCATCACCCAGACGGAGTTCTACAGGCGTTTCCAGAATGGCAGCTTGGACTTGCCACCTCCAGAAGACAATGTGGAAGGACTCCCATTCGTCTTCATTGCGGATGAAGCCTTTGTGCTGGGGACCATCTTATGTGGCCATTCCCTATGAGGACCCTTACCCCGGACCAGAGGGTTTTTAATTACCGGCTGGCCAGAGCCAGAAGAGTGGTGGAGAACACATTTGGAATCATGGCCAGCCGGTTCCGCCTATTTCTTACACCCATACACATGGCGGAGTATAAACTGAATCATATCATCCTGACGTGTTGTGTTCTCCACAACTTTTTAAGGCGAAATTCTGCCATCTATGCTGCCTCAGTTGGGCCTGAGGCCGGAATTCAAGTAAATGAACCAACCCTGAAGGCGCTTGAGGCTGGCCATCCTGGCTTGCCCCCCCTTAGTGCCCGAGAGGTCCGTCTTAGATACCTTGATTACTTTGCGGGTAGGGGGGCCATCAATATGCCAGACAATGTATGATACATTTTGAAAATAAAAAAATCATTTTAACTACTAAAATTTTTGGTGACATTTACTGCTTGTGTTTCTTTTAGCTGACCCTGACAGAAATGTGGGGAGTCCTGAAAATGTCATGATTGTGTAACATTAGAAAGCACTGTTGGGTGTTATTTACTAAAGGAAAATACACTTTGCACTACAAGTGCACTTGAGCCTGCACTGAAACTGCACTTGTAGTGCAAAGTGGATTTGCCCTTAGGAAATAACCCCCATTGTCACTGAAAACAACAATTTTACCTCAACAAACTTTTAGGAGCATTGAAACAATAATCCACACATTCATGAGTATCAATCTTTTTAATACCAGCACAATCACATGTGCATTTATAAAAGGTTTTTAAAACAAACCAACATGTTTGTTGTATAACAATTTTTTGGGTCACATTAATAAAATTAGAAATATCCATTCAAGGTAAAACAGGCATGTTTCAAACAAACAAGAAATACACAAATCTGGAACTTACAAAGTTCAACTTTTGTAGAAATTGAAGGCAATATCAGACATGAGTATTTATAAACTGTGTTTGATATTGCGTTCAGGTGGGGTGAAGTCACCCCTGGAAAACCCAAATTTTGAAGATGCACACAAATTGCCGAATGTCAACATGTGCTAGCTGCCATCACGGGGGATCAAGGGACGTGTTTTGGGGGTGCAACCCCTTCCTCTCAGCTACTTTGTTATTGAGGAAGGGGTTGCACCCCCAAAACGCCTATATTGCTCTCCCGTGATGGCAGATAGCACATGCTGACACACTGTGTGCATCCTCAAAATTTGGCTTTTCGATAAAATGGCAAAAAATTTTAAAAATTCTTCCATTACAAATAACACAAAAAAGTCAGGGATTTGGAGGTGTTTTAAACTCTCCCTAAAACACTTGATGATGTTCTTCATTTTGTTTTTTACATCATTGATGTTTTTCAGGATGTTTTCCAAGTCCCTATTACACCCCATGATCTCCCCGATCAGGATCTGTGCACTTTCACTGGTGAAATGACCTGGATCCACAACATCACGATCGCCTAAAAATATAGAAACAAAAACACACCATGTATTATAAATATGCCGGCATCCATCTCTTACCTGAACCTGTGGTCGCAGACACTCACCTGTTGTGGTGACAATTTCCACCGCGTCTCCTTCCTCCTCCTCCTGTTGGCTTTGGGGGATTTCACCTTCTTCCAGAGGTGGAGCGTCTGTTGTCTCCTCTGATGAGGGGTGTCCTCCAAGTCTTTTCTCCCCTATGTAAAAAAAAAATAGGTATACTTAGCACACAGATATTTGATGGCAGAAATAGGAATATGAAACATTGCTTGGAAATGGGGTACAATTGTCTATTTTGGCCGAGTTACAAGATGAAGAAATATTTTTTGATTTTGTCAAGCTTGAATACTTACCTGTTTTGTACAAGCTTCTCAGATGGAGACACCCCTATAGTATACACTGGAGCACCTGTGTGGGGCCCCCTAATAAAAAGGGTGTTCTGGTGTCCCACACTAATGCTCCAGCGTCCAGATGTGTAAACAGCTGCTGAGTGTCCTCTCCTTACACAGAATCTAGTTTGCATTACATTCTAGTTACAAACCCATCTAGACTCCCAAATTATTTTAAGAGAAGTAGGCTAGCAAAAATGTATTCAAATGCATATGGCCAAAACAATGGTGTTTTTTATGCCGAACGAACAATGTTTCATACGAACAAACAATGTGCCCATGAACATGAAAGTTGCCATTTTAAACTACACAACAGTAAAGAAAAACACACAAAGCAGCACGAACGTAGTCAAAATAAAGAATAGGAACACAGCACAACTACTTACTTTTTTGCAGCACTCTCCTGATCCTTCTGTACTGCTCATGCTCCCTTAATTTGAGGTCCGACCACCCCTTCCTCAGTTGATCCTTGGATCGTCGTACCCCGAAATTCTTCTGCAGACTTTTGACCACTTTCGCCATGATCTTGGCCTTTCCGACATTGGGGTTGGGGTAAGGTCCATACTTCCCATCATAGTCGGCCCTCTTCATTATGTCGACCATCTCCAACATCTCCCCAAAGGACATATTTGAGGCCTTAAATCGTCTCTTCCGGGATCGGGACGTTTCTGGCTCCAGGCTTTCCTCCTCCTCCTCGTTGCTGTAATTAGCACGCACCTGTTGTGTCGCCGCCATGTGCTCTTCCCCACTGCGCCGACTGAGAAGGGGCGGGGAATAGACTAGAAAAAACATCAGGGGCGGGCGGAGTTTCACGCATGCGCAGTGTATATAAAGCGTAACACGCGTGCGTAGTACGTACGATCTGTGAGCGGAGGAAGGAGTATCGGAGGCGCCGATCGTGATAACGAAGGTAAGATCTAAACTTGGGCCTATACTGCTTCTAGATTGAGGCCTATATTGTAACAAGATTAGGAGACTTTAGCCTGACATTAGGGTTTGTCTTGTGTCTTGCAGATAAAATGGATGGCTTCAATGACCACAACTTCCTCCCCCTTTCCATAGACAAGTACAGGGAGCTGCCCTGTCTGTGGCAGGTGAAACACCCCCAATATAATAATAAACAAAAGAGGCAGGCTGGGCCCTGGGGGCCCGCGGGGGAAGATGCCAGTTGCCGTGATGGTAGAAAATCCGGTGTCCTATCAGAGGCTTCTAGAATAGTGCGAGGAACAGGAGCTGGAGGCTCCTGGAGGCGTGGCTACTCCCAATGTCTACAGCCAGCTGCTGGTTCTGTATCTTTTACACAATGATATGAATAATGCTCGTTATCTGTGGAAAAGGATCCCACAGCCTGTTAAATCTGCCAATGCAGAGATTGGTTGGATTTGGGATGTAGGTCAGAAGATCTGGCAAAGAGATTTTCCAGGAATATATAGCTCCATAGCTGCCCATCAGTGGTCTGAAAACATACAGCCTGTCATGGAGGCAGTAAGAGATGCAACACGAAGGCGAGCCTTTGTACTTGTATCACAAGCATACACGTCAATTAGTGCAGATGATTTAGCAGCATTTGTTGGACTTCCTGTTGAGGAAGCTGTAAAAGGAGTTCTAGAACAAGGTTGGCAGGCTGATTCTGCCACACGTATGGTAATGCCGAAGAAACCAGATTCTGCTCCCCTGTCTCTGATCCCCAATGAACAGCAGCTGGCGAGACTCATTGACGACGTGGCCTTCCTAGAGAACTAGCATCCCCTTCCAGCCTGACATCAAGAATGCAGGAAGCTGAGGGAGCGGCAGGCCGGGGATTCTCTGCACTTTGTTGCCCGTACCGCCAAATCCCCACATTTTATATACACGTTACAGTCGAGGCAAACACCTCAGCTGCTTCAGAACTGAAGGGGTTAATGTGGGAGGGAGAAGGCACCAACGGGCCAACTTGAAAACTTGGCTCAACTCGTTAACCGCTTTGCTGTCAGGAAGACTGCAATCTACACAGTAATTTGTCAAAAGTCTCTCTGGCAGAAGTTTAGCAATAGATACTTGCTTTTTCAGTCTAATATGACTTAGGGTAGTCTGTCATTGAATTGTCCTATTCTAGCTGTTTTACTGAAGTGAGATTTTCCAGGCTTCTTACTGGTAGTGGAATATATTAGCATCTCATTTCCTCCTAGTAATTACAGACATGTGGAACTTTCTGTTGGCTGTTTTCATAGTGACACCGCATGTGTCACAAGGTTTTTGGACAATCAGGCGTTGTCATTTCTCAACCCTTCTGTTTGGTTATATACTGGCCAGTCAGTATATGGAATATTTTCCAAAAACGTTGTCATCATATACAGAGGAAAACAGTGGATGCTGCTTGTGTCACAGCAGGGAAAGTGAAACTCGGGATGTGGTGCTGGAACCTTCAGCTTATTAGCCAACCATCTGTACTGCCAAGACCACCCACTCCCTGTTTTCGAACAGCATTTGGTTATACATCTATTTTTAAAGGGTCACTCCACCTATAACATATGGCAAAGGATTGGTGCTGGTGAGTTTATCTGCTTGCTGGCTCTATTTTGAGGACATTAGTGATGAGCTATTCTTTGATAGGTTAGCTTACTGCCATCCCTTGCTCTCGATTCCTGCAGGTCCTCTTATTTCTGGACAAAGTTCCTCAGTGGTACATGATCTAAGTAATTCAAATCACCAGTTGTTACAGGTAGACTGCTCCTTTGGTGATGCATGGAATCACCATCAGGAAAAATGTTGCCTAATCCTAACATGGCAAGTACATTTTGTCTAATAGCTGAAAGAACATCAGCAAAGAAGATGGAGCATATGGCACTTCAGGGTTATGGTCCCTCCAGACATTGCATGGAAGGCGAAGCAGTGTTAAGATCTTCTGAGAATGACCCATTAAAATATGTTTATTACAAAAAAAAAAAAGAGGCAGGCAGCACTGGAGAAACTGCTGGAATTGGTGAAGCCGGTGGTCCCCACGGCAACCATCCCTTATTTAAAAGCTAAAATCAGTGGCCTGAGGAGCACTTATCTTAGGGAGCGCAAGAAGGTCACAGTTTCCCAGAGATCCGGAGCTGCAGCAGATGACGTTTATGTCCTCAGGCTGTGGTACTATGAGAGACTGCGATTTCTGTCAGACCAGACTGGAGTCAGGGAATCCCTCTCCACTCTTCCTTCCACTCTTCCTTCCACCCCAGCTGAGGCTTCTGATGTCCAACCTGGGACTTCCAGCCAGGAAGAAGTGGAGGAGCCCAGCTGGAGCCAGGTATAGCATTGTTCTACAGATTTCTGGTCAATAAATAAATGATGTTTACTAGATGTTATTATTGATCACTAATTGCTGATTTAATGAAGTGTTTTACATATTAATAGACAGTAGTGGGCAAAAATAATTGGGACAAGAATGAAAAATGCTGGGCTCAGAATGATAGTCTGTTATATTTGTTAAAATTCAATTTGCAACAGTCATGAGCTGAAAATTGTGTGTGATTGATGAAGAAAAAAACTAAAACTATGCCCCTTTTTCATACACAGGAAGACCTCAGCCAGGACGAGGCTCTGGAATGTGGCACACAGGAGGAGGCTGTGGAATGTGGCAGCCAGGAGGAGGTGGGTGTTAGTGGCAGTCAGGAGGAGGCGGGGCTAAGTGGCAGTCAGGAGAAGGCTGGGCCCAGTAGGAGCCTGACCGAATCGCAGGTCCCTCCCCTCTGCCTTCCAAACTAAAGACTCAGGAAGGGGAGTAACGTGCAGGATTCAGAAATCAGGCTGATACAGGAGGCTTCTGCATCCCTCAGAGCCACCCTGACTCCTGAAGAGGCCTTTGCCTGCATGGCTGCCACCAAACTGCAGGGCATGCAGGAGGGCCAACGCCTCATGTTTGAGGACCTTCTTTACAAAACACTAACTAAGGAGGTGAGGGTAGAAATCACACACAAAACCCACCTGTGTGAGTTGGACCATCCTCCTCCTGCCACAACTCCACCACCAGAGCCACAGCGTGGAAGGAAGACCAGAGAGTGATGACCTGGGTTCAGTCTGGTCTGACAAAAGATGCAGGCTCTTGTATGACCACAGCCTGGGGACATACATGTCATCTGCTGCTGTTCAGGATCTCTTGGACTTCTGGACCAGACTGCACTCCCTTAGATAAGGACTCCCCAGGCCACCAATTTTGCAGTAAAATAATTGATGTGTGCCCTGGGGGCCAAAGGCTTCGCCAATTTCTGCTGTTTCTCCAGCGTCGCCTGCCTCTTTGTTTGGTTCTGATCCCTTAATAAAGGAATTTTTGTTTCAATTATACTCGCCTATGTGTGTTTTCCTTCAAAAAGGACAGTTTGTTTGTGAGGAGGCAGGTACATTTCAAAACTACAATGTGAAATTAACAAGAGACACCAACACCAAGCAACCTTCTTGAGATTAAATAATACAAGATAATAACGGTGTTGTGGTAACTTGACACACAAAACACACCCAAAAATATTCTGGAGTAAAATAAAAAAATAAAAAAAAAATAAAAACACGATCAGGCTTTAAAAAAAATACAAACCCCCAAAAAAAACATATATCTTTTTTGTCAGATGTGACAAATTAAAATATATTGATGAAATCACGATAAATAAGAAAGAAAGAAGTTTGTGAGAAGTCTGTGTGAATATGAGCAGCAAAACTACTTCATTCTTCTAGCATTATAAAGAACAGACATTTCATTAGACAATTGCATTAGATTGCATTAGACAATTTTAAACATCGCAGCCTGACGAAAGTGCTATATCCATTCCGAGCGCTAATTTTACCAGACCGAGCTGTTCTGTCTCTGAATTTCTTCTGAGCATGCGTGGCACTTTGTGTGTCGGAATTGTCCACAGACGGTCGGAATTGACGAGATCGGATTTTGTTGTCGTAAAATTTTATAGCCTGCTCTCAAACTTTGTGTGTCGGAAAATCCGATGGAAAAAGTCTGATGGAGCCCACACACGGTCGGAATTTTTGACAACATGCTCCGATCGCACATTTTCCGTCGGAAAATCCGACCGTGTGTACAGGGCATAAGAATGCATATAATTCTTTGGGGCTACCGTTTGTTTTTAAAGGGTAATTCCACACTCCAATGCTCTTGTCTTCCCCTTAGAATGCTTATTTTTTACTTGGCCTAGTTTTTGCTTTTAAAGGGGAACTCCACACTCCAATGTTCTTTGTCTTCCCCTTAGAATGCATATTTTAGATTTGGCCTAGTTTTTGCTTTTAAAGGGGAACTCCACACTCCAATACTCTTTTCTTCCCCTTAGAATGCATATTTTTTATTTGGCCTAGTTTTTGCTTTTAAAGGGGAACTCCACACTCCAATGCTCTTGTCTTCCCCTTAGAATGCATATAATTCCTTGGGGCTAGTGTTTGCTTTTAAAGGGGAATTCCACACTCCAATGCTTTTGCCTTCCCCTTATAATGCTTATTTTTTATTTGGCCTAGTTTTTGCTTTTAAAGGTGAACTCTACACTCCAATGCTCTTGTCTTCCCCTTATAATGCTTATTTTTTATTTGGCCTAGTTTTTGCTTTTAAATGGGAAATCTACACTCCAATGCTCTTGTCTTCCCCTTATAATGCTTATTTTTTATTTGGCCTAGTTTTTGCTTTTAAATGGGAAATCTACACTCCAATGCTCTTGTCTTCCCCTTATAATGCTTATTTTTTATTTGGCCTAGTTTTTGCTTTTAAAGGGGAACTCTACACTCCAATGCTCTTGTCTTTCCCTTATAATGCATACAATTCTTTGTGGCTAGCTTTTGCTTTTAAAGGGGAACTCCACACCCCATACTCCAAAGGCTGTGAGCTGCTTTCACCAATCCATACCCCTTCCTTTTTCTGAGCAAACAGGGCCAGCTAGGAAAGGGGCAAGAATAGTGATCGCCCAACTCCCTCCCGAACCATTCAAGGGCACATGCACTCAACATAGCTGGCTGCCTTTGGGGCATTTTGGGCTCAGCCCATTACCAACCACAAAGCACCTTGTACCCACTAATTTAAAAGGGGCTTTATACATTCTGTAAAGCCCCCCTGTCTGCAGCTCCCCACAACCCCAGCCTAGGGTTGTGTGGAAGAGGCCCTTGTCCCCCCTGAATAAGGGAACAAGGTAGTTGACTTTTGGTTTGCCTGAGCCCCTCCTGCCCCAAGCATCCACCCCCTTTTCATGGACGGGCTTGCTGTGTTTGGCTAGGGGTTTGATAGTGTGTGGGAGGGGCACAATATTTTGAGATTTAGGGGTGGTATTATTCATGTGGTGGTTCTCATTTTTAACCTTTCCAGACACAAATAGCCATGTATGTATTGGGGACAGGCTTTTTTTTGTTTTGTGTTTAAATCATGCAGCTTCAATGTAGGTTTGTAAGTTTTCTCTAAAGCCGTACATCTTTGAAGCAGCATTTTGGATACATGCTACAGATGCACCACTTTACAGGCAGAGTAACCCCCCCCCCCCAAGTTATTAGCTTGAGCCCAGGTTCACACTGCGAGAGTGAAGCCATGCGAGTTCAGCTGAACTCACACAATTTCACTCACGCTTGACATTCCCTATTTTGGCTGCGATTACCGAGACATCTGTGCAGGTTTCTGCACAGATGTCAATGTAAATTGAGGCCCAAAATTGCAAAAAGTAGTACAGAAAATACTTTTGGAAATCAGTGCAGCGCTGCAGATGCGGTGTTGACTTTAGGACGGCGCCGTTGACGGCAATTCCTGGCAAATGCCTCCAATTTGACATGTCAAAATGCATGTCAAATCACACCAGTGTGAACCAGGGCTCAGGGCTAGTTCACTCCTTAGAAACAAAGTCCAGATGCATTACAGATGCTTTTCTGCATGCGTGATAGATGTGTTACTGTGCGTTTTTTGATGCATTTTTGTTGCATTTTACAGCATTCCAGTACAGTCCAGTGCATGTAAAATGCAGCATGTTCGACTTTATTTTTTGGAACTGGAACGCACTGGAACAAACTATGCCATTTAAAACCATATAACCAACTTTCCATGCATTTTTGATTTATAAAATATGCACTGGACTGCATTGGTGTGAACTGGCCCTTAAGCAATTTGGCATATTTAAAGGCATTTCTCCTTCTTTCGTTTTTGGGGTTATCCAATTGGCAACATTGATATATGTCCCTTAGGGTGGGACCTGGGCCCCCATATCCATTTTAAGGCCAATAACTAGAAGATAAGCCAGCCAAGTGGGAACCAGCAAAATTACCAAGTCAGTTCCTATAGACTGCAATGGTATTTGTTGTATAACTTTTGCACATGTTAGGCTCTTTATTTGCCCCCCTGGACTGGGGGGTGTTTGACCCTTCTGTAATTTTGGTGCATGCTGGATGATGTGCTTAATTTTGGACAGGGGGTGGCTTATTTTGTGCTAGCTGTGCTGGCTGCATTTGGGTTGTTCTGGGCATGCTCAGGGACTTTGATTTTTTCCTGTGCCTTTTGGTGTGTGAAATGCATATGTGTTGGTCTGGGCATGCTCAGGGACTTTTGGGGCTTTTTGTGTGTGAACAGCACTTGGATGTTTCTGGGCATGCTTATGGCCCGTACACACGATCCGAATATCGTACGAAAACAGTCGTCCGAGGAAGAATCGTACGATATTTGGATCGTGTGTACACTACTTTGGACAGCCGATCACAACCGTTCATTCGATATTATTCGATTGAACATACGCAAATATTTTCCTCGTACGATTCCAGATCATACGATTTTCATTTAGTCAGTATAGTTGTCTTCTGAAAATACAATACAAATACATTACAACACATGACATCACTTCCGATTTTTTTGTTTGTCGTACGAGAATTTTCGTGACTTTATTTAGCTATTCAATTTCTACTTGCGACTATTAAGTGAAAACGGTCGTACGACCGGTCATACGATATGTTGTACGAGGCATTAGAGTGTGTTTTTTGGGTTAGTAATTTAAGGACATTCTTAACAGGTGTACCCACTTTGAAGTTTTGTCTCTACATTGGGTGAACTTGCATTTTGAGTGTTTCATGGACTGTGCATGTGTTTGCAATTGCCTCATTAGCACACAAACCTATGTTATATAAAGCTTGCAGATAGCATTCTTTACTTTGCCCTGAAAATAGCCAAGATTGTGTGTGTGGGGGACGGCAAGAGAGTAAATTTGGGTGTCCTTATCGAGTTTATAACACATGTATTTTCTCTTTGTATTTTGTTTGTTATGTTGTTGCAAAACAGATGTTTTACAGATAATTTACAGTGCAAAAGCTTCAAACCTCAAACATATTCTGTTAGTGTCTCAAATTAACATACATGTGTGTATTTTGCTTTCCTTGCTTCTTTTCCAAGTCCTGTCTTTTTGGACCAATAAAATTGTTTCAAATTTATGTTTTATGTGTGTTCTTTTAATGTAACGGATTTCCCAGCTGCAGCTTAACTAGGCTGATTGGCATGTCTTAGACAAATAATTTTTTTTTTTGTTGTGTTTAAGTTACTTTCCTGGTGCCTTCATGGTAGCACATGCATGGATTGTGCGTATGCTGCCATGGATAGTGACCAGGAAAGTAACATTTCAGAGTGGTAAGTATTAAATTTTCTTTTTGAGCAGTGGTTTTCAGCCTCAGTCATCAAGTACCCCCCCGACAGGACATGTTTAGGAAATTTATCTTATCTAAAATAGCTGTCCAAAATACAAAGCCATTGACTTTGATTTCAAGCACCTGTGCAAGATGAAGGAAAACCTGCAAACATGGCCTGTTGGGGGTTCTTGAGGACAGGGTTGAGAAGCACTGATTTAGAGCACTGAACTAAAATTAAGCTGAAGACAATCCTATTCTAATTGTGGACATTTGAGGGAAATCAAGAGATTTTTTTTTTTAGGTTGGGCTTCGTGTCCCTTTTCCTAAAATTGGCTTCGCTTCCTGTCACATAGCCAAACAGGAAGTGAGAGTAAAACCATAACAATATTTTTCCTTGTGGACACACAGGTCAATCTAACTAGTGTCCCCATTATGCAAATTGGACTCTAGCACTTTGTTGTTTACACACCAAATTATTTGGTATTTTGGTGTTTATTAAAGGCAAATCCTTTCTGCAATACAAGTGTAGTTGATGAAAATCAGAGGGGATCTCCAGCAACTGCACTTCTAAGTGCACTTGTAGTGCAAAGTAGATTTACCTTCAGTAAACCCCAGCATACATAATAATTTGGGATATACATAGTAAAATGCTAGAGTGCAATTTACCGAATGGGGAAACTATTTAGATTGACCTGTGTGTCCCCAAGGACATAAATTGTTTTGTGAGGGTTTTACCCTCACTTCCTGTTTGGCTATGTGACAGGAAGTGAATAATTTTGAAGGAGAAATTGGCAAACTTTGGGAGTTGTCTTCACCCTATCAGGCAGTCTATCCCCAAGCAAAAATAAGAAAGGATTTTATTTAGTTTAACTTTGCAAAGACATATTCCTAAGTTCAATTGTGATGCATGTTAATGGCCCATTTAGACCTTCTTTAATAGAAAGTCATCAGTTGCCTTTGACTCTAAACATTTTTTTTTTGGCCAGTCCTAGAAATCTGCATCTGTTTTTCTAGTAACCACTTGGTGTCTGTGCTATAGCCAAACTACGGCCACAGCGTGGATCTGAAATTCAGGGAGGCTGTCATATGACACGCACCCTGCAGGGCATGCAGCGCGCACTGAGTCACTAAGACTCGGGTGATCACAGATCGAAGTAAGGGCCGATCCCGGCCCCTTACCACGTGATTATCTGTCAGCCAATCGCAGCTGATCACATGGTGTAAACTAAAGCTCGGTAATTGGTTATTTTTTCTCCTCATGCTGACAGCATGAGGATAAAAATAAAAGCTGATCACCAGCTTAGGTGCAAGGGACGTTGGTCCGAAGAGGCAATTCTGCCTCATCTGTGCCCACCAGTATCACCTGCCAGTTCCACCTATCAATGCCCACCAGTGTAACCAATCAGTGCCCATCACTGCCACCCATCAGTGCCGCCTCATCAGCATACATCAATGAAGGAGAAAAATTACCTGTTTGCAAAATTTAATTTCAAAATATACAATATTATTTATAAAAATCTGTCTTTTCTTTTTTTTTATCAAAAGAAAAAACCACAGAGGTGATCAAATACCACCAAAAGAATGCTCTATTTGTGGGAATTTTTTAAAAATAATTTCATTTGGCTACGTATGACCGCGCAATTGTCATTCAAAGTGTATCAGCGCTGAAAATTGGTCCAGCGCTGAAAATTGTTCTGGACAGCAGGGGGGTTTAAGTGCCCAGTAAACAAGTGGTTAATTTACATGCAAAATATGGATTTCTGTAATAAAGCTGTGTGCCCGCTGTGTATACGGCATGCGTGCAAGGCGTGAGCAAGTAGTTAATTTACATTAAAATATGATTTCTGTGCCCACTGTATATACAGTATGCGCGCATGGGCATGCACATGCGGCATATGCGCGTGGGTATATCGCCCAGCTGGTTCTGGAATGGGCACATACCATACAGGAATGACATCACGCCTCTACTGGAAGTTGCTTGTCCTGCTGGGAGATTTTGACCAACACCATGCCAAGATCCCTGTTCTCCAAGGCTGAGATGATTCTTATTAGTAAAGTAAGTTATTTACAAAATTAGTTTAACATGGGCTGCTGTTTGTCTGGGTCATGTGTGTATGTCTAAATGCTTTGGCCTCAAAACACACACCTATTTCCTTTTTACAGATTAACTTCTGGGCCAATGTATATTGCTTCCTGCTTCAGTGTGTGTGTATTTATATATATATATATATATATATATATATATATATATATATATATATATATATAAAATCTTTATAATCTATGTATCTATATAGATAGATACTCACCCACCAAGATATATATGTATGTTAGGGGGTTATTTACAAAAGGCAAATCCACTTTGCAATACAAATGCAAAGTGCACTTGAAATTGCACTGAAAATGCACTTGGAAATGCAATTGCTGTAAATCCGAGGGGACAGTGTTGCCAACCTACCAGATTGAAATTTACTGACATGACACCCAAAATTTCCTGGCACAGCCAAGTTTTTACTGACTTTACCCAAAGTTACAAAATTACCATTTTCAAAGCAATTTAGTATTTAGGCTACAAATAAGTACAATATGCAATTATCAATGTGATTTAGCCCCCATTCACACTGGTGTGATTTGTCATGTCATTTGACAGTTACAAATTGCATAACAAGTCACACCCTATTGTCGGCAATGGAACCGTTCAAATTGCCACGGCCCATGTAGCAACGACTTTGAAAAAGGTTCCTGCGCTATTTTTAGCTGATTTCATTGTGACTTGCATAGACTTTTGTTGTATGAAGTTGCAAGCCGCAGGGAAATCGATAGTGCAAATTGCACTGATGTGTAACTTTGAAATCGTGCTGAAGTAGCACAATTTCAAAGACGCGCCACTGTGAACAGGTGTTTCACCCCTTCCCGCCGACCGTACGCAGATATGCGTACTCGGCTTTCCGGGGTTATACCGGGATGATGCCCGCAGCTGCAGGCATCATCCCGGTACCGTTGTTTACAGCGGGCGATTGGCTACCCGTGTATAACAACCGATGCGGCTAAAAGCCGCTCGGTTGTTATACCGGATGAGCGGGAGGGGACATCCCCCCCCTCCCACCGCCGCTGTTACCGGGCCTCCCGTGCGATCGGGAGGCCCGGTGTCCATTCGGCTGCCTTCGGCGGCTGGGGGCGGTCTGAAACGAAGCTGCGAGCGGCTTCGTTCCAGCCTGCTCGTTGTAAACGCGGAAGCGACGTCATGACGTCACTTCCCGTTTACTCGGCTGCCAATGGCGCCGAATTTAAAAAAGTACACAGTATTCAGAATCGCCGTTTTTGGCAATCTGAATACTTTGCAGTGTAAAGGAGGGATGGGGGGTCTTTTAGACCCCCCATCCCTCCATAAAGAGTACCTGTCACCACCTATTACTGTCACAAGGGATGTTTACATTGCTTGTGACAGCAATAAAAGTAAAAAAAAAAAAAAAAATTTTTAAACACAATTTATAAAGTATAAAAATAAATAAAATAAATTAAAAAAAAAAAAAAATGTTTAAAGTGCCCCTGTCCCCGCGAGCTCGCGCAGCGAAGAAAACGCATACGGAAGTCGCGCCCGCATATGTAAACGGTGTTCAAATAATTATTCTAGCCCTAGACCTCCTCTGTAGCTCAAACCTGGTAACCATAAAAAATTTTTAAAGCGTCGCCTATGGAAATTCATAGGTACCGTAGTTCGTCGCCATTCCATGAGTGCGTGCAATTATAAAGGGTGACATGTTTGGTATCTATTTACTCGGCGTAACATCATCTTTCACATTATACAAAAAAATTGGGGTAACTTTACTGTTTGGATTTTTTAAAATTCATGAAAGTGTCACTTTTCCAAAAATTTGCGTTTAAAACACCGCTGCACAAATACCGTGTGATAAAAAATATTGCAACAATCGCCATTTTATTCTCTAGATTCTCTGCTAAAAAAATATATATAATGTTTGGGGGTTCTAAGTCATTTTCTAGCAAAAAATACGGATTTTAACTTGTAAACACCAAATTTCAAAAATAGGCTTAGTCATGAAAGGGTTAAGGTAGATATTAAGACAAAAAACATATTTCTTAGAGACAGGACTCAGGAGGGCAAGAAAATAAAATGGGCGGCACACACTTATGAAACTGACTCTCACAGTGACACTGACAGAAGTGTGCAGCAGCACAGATGATGATGACACGTCCCCTCCTGAGTCACAGTGACCATCTCTCTCCATGCCAGGTGGTCTCTTCAGTCCTAAGAGCACTGACAGTCTCGGCTTGCCTTGCTCCCATCCCACAGACCCGCACGCAAGGCTCTGGCCACTGCACTGGGCTCCTTTGCACCATGACATCATATGACACTCTCAGACACCACCTCCGCCAGACACACCCAAACACACTGTAGCATGCACTCGGTCGGTTCCAGACCAGAACTGCGCATGCAAAGTTCCAAGCTGAGCGTCATAGTCATATTTTTTACTGGCACTGCAGTGCAAAGTGGATTTGCCTTTAGTAAATAACCTCGTGTGCTCCTGAGCCTTTCAAAATATTTCCAAGTCTCTCTGGCGCCCCCCCCCCCACCTGGCCACATGCGGTATTGCATGCAATATAAGTCAATGTGGAACGAATTAGCTTAGTTTCCATTGACTTCTATGGGGAAACTCGCTTTGATAGGTGAGTGTTTTGGATTACAAGCATTCTCCTGGAACGGATTATGCTTGTAATTCAAGGTTACACTGTACAAGCAAAAAAGGCATTTTTAAAATATTACTTGCATGTCCCCCTTGGATCTATAGTGACTTTGCCTTTAGTAAATAAACCTCAGTCTCATGTTTTGACATCCTGGAAAGCTCACATTTTCCGAGGTGTGTGTGGACTTTTTTGCTCCACTGTGTGTAATGACATATGTACTGTATGTACAATATATATATATATATATATATATATATATATATATATATATATATATATATATATATATATATATACACACAGTATATATGTGTATGTATGTATAGAGAACAAGAGCAAGATTGAGTTCATGGTTTTGTGTTTGTGTTGTTTGACATTTTGTATTTGCATGTCTTGTGTTCAATTTATAATTGCTTTCCTTCTTGTTCCCCCCACAGATCCTGTTGAAGAAGCAATATGATGGCAGGCAGTCCAGGATAATCCGGTATGTTCGCCACTGGCTGTGGAAGCGATTTCATCACCGACCAACAGTGCTGCAGGTGCCGGTGGTGATTTTGACAATTTCCCCGGGGGGGGGGGGGGGGGGGGACTGCCTGCCTCAAAATGTTGCCAGCTGGGGCACCCCGTCAGCAGCCCCTACAGGTTGTTCATTGTAAGCACTATTTGATCAGCCTGGTGTGTTTTGATCTATATCTCTCTCTATCTTGATGTATTGTAAAATTGTCTCATCTTTTCTGTAGAGGACAGGGAGCAGGAGGATGACCAGGAGCAGGAGGATGACCAGGAGCAGGACGAGCAGGTAGCAGATGTCACAAATCAATGTAAGTTTCTTTCACTTGATTGTGTTTGTATGTAGGGCCAGTTGGTTTACTGGCCAAACTGTTTAGGTGGTTTGTTAGGGAGGGATTTGGCACCCTGCAATGCACTGAGCGCAGCATAGTGCATTCAGCGCTTGTTGGAACCAGGTCAACCTGTAGAGATACTGAAACATTACCAGAGGCAGAGGGTTAGCATGATCCAGCAATGTTTGAGAGGAATGGCTCTTTGCTTTTGCGCTCCTCATTGGCCTACAACACAGCCAGTGTGGAATGAGCATGGTTTGTTCCCTAGCTGCAAGTCCAGGGTCTGGCCAACTTTTTTTTTTGACATAGTGAACAAGCATGTAGAAATGCCCACAATGGCTAGAAGAGCAGCAGGTGTTCCAAAAAGTGGAATTTAGGTGTTTTTGGAGGCTCAAGCATTTCTCAATCCTGGTTGGTAAAACATTTGTCTTTTTGAAGAGAGAGTAAAGTAGAAACTTGCAACTGGTTTAAAATGTGTTTTTGTGTTTCTTTATTAGGGATGAGCTTCGAGTTCGAGTCGAACTCATGTCTGTTCGCAAGTTATTTGGGATAATTTGGGGTGTTTGCGGCAAATTCGAATGCCGCGGAACACCCTTTAAAAGTCTATGGGAGAAATCAAAAGTGCTAATTTTAAAGGCTTATATGCAAGTTATTGTCATAAAAAGTGTTTGGGGACCTGGGTCCTGTCCCAGGGGACATGGATCAATGCAAAAAAAAGTTTTAAAAACGGACGTTTTTTCAGGAGCAGTGATTTTAATAATGCTTAATGTCAAACAATAAAAGTGTAATATCCCTTTAAATTTCGTAGCTGGGGGGTGTATATAGTATGCCTGTAAAGGGGCGCATGTTTCCCGTGTTTAGAACAGTCTGACAGCAAAATGACATTTCAAAGGAAAAAAGTCATTTAAAACTACTCGCGGCTATTAATGAATTGTCAGTCCAACAATACACATAAAAGTTCATTGATAAAAACGGCATGGGAATTCTCCACAGGGGAACCCCGAACCAAAATTTAAAAAAAAAATGACGTGGGGGTCCCCCTAAATTCCATACCAGGCCCTTCAGGTCTGGTATGGATATTAAGGGGAACCCCGGGCAAAATTTTTTAAAAAAATGACGTGGGGGTCCCCCTAAATTCCATACCAGAGCCTTCAGGTCTGGTATGGATTTTAAGGGGAACCCCGTGCCAAAAAAAAAAACGGCGTGGGGGTCCCCCCAAAAATCCATACCAGACTCTTATCCGAGCACGCAACCTGGCAGGCCACAGGAAAAGAGGGGGGAACGAGAGAGCGGCCCCCCTCCTGAACCGTACCAGGCCACATGCCCTCAACATTGGGAGGGTGCTTTGGGGTAGCCCCCCAAAACACCTTGTCCCCATGTTGATGAGGACAAGGGCCTCATCCCCACAACCCTGGCCGGTGGTTGCGGGGGTCTGCGGGCGGGGGGCTTATCGGAATCTGGAAGCCCCCTTTAAAAAGGGGACCCCCAGATCCCGCCCCCCCATGTGAAATGGTAATGGGGTACTTTTGTACCCCTGCCATTTCACTAAAAAACTGTCAAAAATGTTAAAAATGACAAGAGACAGTTTTTGACAATTACTTTATTTTAATGCTTCTTCTTTCTTCTTTCTTCTATCTTCCTTCATCTTCTTCTTCTTCTGGTTCTTCTGGCTCTTCTGGTTCTTCCTCCGGCGTTCTCGTCCAGCATCTCCTCCGCGGCGTCTTCTATCTTCTTCTCCTCGGGCCGCTCCGCACCCATGGCATGGGGGGAGGCTCCCGCTCTTCTCTTCATCTTCTTCTCTTCTTCATCTTCTTCTTTTCTTCTCTTCTTCTCTTCTTCTCTTCTTCATCTTCTTCTCCGGGCCGCTCCGCATCCATGCTGGCATGGAGGGAGGCTCCCGCTGTGTGACGGCGTCTCCTCTTCTGACAGTTCTTGGGCGGGGCCACCCGGTGACCCCGCCCTCCTCTGACGCATGGGACATTTCGGGACTTCCCTGTGGCATTCCCCGTGACGTCACCCCCACAACCACCGGCCAGGGTTGTGGGGATGAGGCCCTTGTCCTTATCAACATGGGGACAAGGTGTTTTGGGGGACTACCCCAAAGCACCCTCCCAATGTTGAGGGCATGTGGCCTGGTACAGTTCAGGAGGGGTGGCCGCTCTCTCGTCCCCCCCTCTTTTCCTGCGGCCTGCCAGGTTGCATGCTCGGATAAGGGTCTGGTATGGATTTTTTGGGGGACCCCACGCCGTATTTTTTTTTTTTTGGCGCGGGGTTCCCCTTAAAATCCATACCAGACCTGAAGGGTCTGGTATGGAATTTAGGGGGACCCCCACGTCATTTTTTTTTTTAATTTTGGCTGGGGTTCCCCTTAATATCCATACCAGACCTGAAGGGCCTGGTATGGAATTTAGGGGGACCCCCATGTCATTTTTTTTTTAAATTTTGGTTTGGGGTTCCCCTGTGGGGGGGAAATGGCTTTTTTCCTTTGAAATGTCATTTTGCTGTCAGACTGTTCTAAACACGGGAAACATGCACCCCTTTACAGGCATACTATAGACACCCCCCAGCTATGAAATTTAAAGGGATATTACACTTTTATTGTTTGACTTTAAGCATTATTAAAATCACTGCTCCTGAAAAAACGTCAGTTTTTAAAAGTTTTTTTTGCATTGATCCATGTCCCCTGGGCTTGATCCATGTCCCCATAGACTTTAACGGTGTTTGCGCGTTTGAACGAACTTTTTTCCTGTTCGCATGTTCTAGTGCGAACCGAACAGGGGGGTGTTCGGCTCATCCCTATTCTTTATATAGCTGATGTTTCTGGTGAAGAGGTAGAGGGGGCAGAGGGAGCAGAGCTGCAGCTGGTGTTGGCCTCCCCATGTGAAAGTTGGAATGGTAACTTTCGTGTTTTTTTCCTAAAGTTGGAGAGTGAAAAATCAGGCTCACTTCTGCATAGAAACCAATCATCTTCTCACCTCAGATTGTTCAAATAAGCTTTAGCCAGAAAACCTGGAAGAAGATTGGTTTCTATGCAGAGCTGCACCAGATTTTGTACTCTCCAGTTTTATTTCATCTCCAATTCTGAGTGGTTGCCAAGTTTGAGGGAAAGAATGCCTTTTTAAATGTATATTTGGTTACCTTATTTCAAGCAAACAGTCTACTTACCAAACTTGACTACATTTGCTTGCCCTATTCCTAGGGTGTTGCAGATGTCATGTCACCTGGCTTAACTTCCTACATCAAAGAATCAAATGTTCAGCTTACAGACAATGGATTTTTTGGCATCATCATCAAATTTGCCAACGCAATTCTATTTTTAGGGAACACAACTTGGAGAAATCTAATTAGTGTGTATGGAACACATTGGCAAAGACAAATTCTTCAAGCCTAAAAAAACGCTCCTCTTTTAGTCTGACTTGCTATGAATAGGTGAAGCCCAAATCTCACCCTTCCTGGTAAATGGCCATCCTTTCATCAAGCACACAGCAGATGTCTAGCACCCTCTGATGTTTCTCTGCCTGTGTAGAGAGGTGTGTGTTTGTTTCTTCTAATTTCCACACTAATTATAATTCTCTTTACCTGTGATTATTTGAAGTGAGTTTTATTTCCAACCCTAACCCCCCTCCCCTAATTTTTTGGGAAAGGGATTTCAGGTGTGTTTTGGAGCACAAAGTAGAGGACACAGGCCTGGTGCCAAACATTAGCACATCATCTATGTATTTTTAGGGTTCTAATCTTTGTGAAACATTAGCTTTGCAGGGGTATATGCAAGGAGGAACAATCTTTGACAATGTGATTCTGAAGAAGCATTCACTTATTCATACACTTAATCTTTGATGTCCAGTTTTCACAGAACATGTTTTTTGTGACTGTCCCTCGATTCTATTTTTACTTTGCTATATTTAAAATGCCTTTTTTGTAAAACATGTATTTGGAGGCCAGGAAATGTCCAAAAACTTCTTTTGTGAACACAAAAGAGGTATCCATTTAATCAGGGCTTTTTTTCTCAGAGAATAGGTGCAGGAACCCATGCCCGCCACATACACATACCTGCCAAATGGCATAAAATAGTAGCTCTTCCCCCTGCATACAACCCCCTCCCTCCACTGCCCTCATCTTCCCCACTCCTTAAAGTGGTTGTAAACCCACTTTTTGGACTTCCACCTATAGGTAAGCCTAGAATAAGGCATGCATACTAGCCCATTATGCTTTTCATTCGCAGGCTTTGCAGCACGCAAAAGAGGAAGTAAAACCCATCAGGGTTTACTTCCTCTTTAAAAGCTCCACATCTGTCATATGCTTTACCTTTGTTGCAATATTAAGCTGAAACACTTATCCGGCTGCAGTACCTCCCAGCATACTATACTATACTACAGTCACTTGCAAGGGAGATCATGCATTAGGAGCATCAACAACTGGTCACCAGGGAAAAAATGGAGACCACAGAGGGTGCAGCCTACCACGCACCCTCTCATGCCCATAACTGCACTGAACCCTGGTCACCTGTTCTGTATCTCCCTTGTCCCTGTCCGGAACTCAGTGGGATCTGCGCAGGAGATCTGACCTGTGAGAGCTATTGGGAGATAAGCTATCACTTCTAAATGCAGTAGCTGAACTTCAGTGTTACCAAGTGATAGTGGTGAGCAGAGAGCAGAAGACCTGAGCCAGAGGTGGTGGAACTGAGTTCCCCCTAGTTCCTGCTGAAAAAAAGCCCTGCGTTTAATACACCTTGACATGTGAATGTCAGCAATTTCCTCACCAAACTTCCATGAAGACTACTTTGGCCATTAAATAAACTTGAGTTAAATTAAGTGAATAGTTTGTGTAAGGCTGGTGTTAAGTTATTAGCTCACAACCACACTGGATCCTTAGATTGTTCAAAAATACCCACAGAGACCCAATTCAGTTTTTTTAGTATTTACCACAAATGAGACTCAAGATTGAAAACTTTTCTTTTTTTTCTTACAGATCCTACTCTACAGGAGATTAAGGTGTTTATTAGGTGGCTCCACCAAAGGATACAATTTTTGGAGAATTTAATGTGCTTGCCACCAGCCGATGACCAGCCAGAGGAGCTCAACATTTTTCTTTAATTTTGTTTTGTTCTTTAATTTTGTTTGGTTTTATTGTTATTTATATAGTTTTTGTAAAAGTGTTGTACAGATGTTGTTTCTAAAAAAAAAAAAAAAAAAATGTTATCCAAACCTTTACTACCTTGTCAAATGTCCTTTCCTGTTTTGCATTTGAACACACTCTGAAATCCTGCAGTTACAAAACACAGACATATCTGCCAAAGTCTGATCAAGACTCTGCTAGCTTGAGGCACAATGGGCAGATTTTTCCCATTCCAGCTGCAGTGCTAAAGATTCGCTCAGGTGATTGGTTAAAAAAGGAAGGATGTGTAGCAGTCATTTGGAAAACAACCTCTTCCAACTTCAGCAAATAGAGAAAATGGGCTTTAAGGTAACAAACTTCGGGACTTTAATGGTGTTGTAAAGATAATAGAGAAATATCAATTCATAAATGTTAGATAAAACAAGATTTTATTTAAACAAGTTTTAAAAATATAAGACAGAATTAGATACAAAAAGTTCATTCATTAAATTCAATGAAACATCACAAAAAAGATACCACTTTTCTCAACATGTTTCGCTCTTTGGAGCTTCCTCAGGAGACTTTGCATGTGGCATCATGTTACACTAGAAATTACAAAGACAGATATACAAATTTAGATATAAATACATCTATAGACTCAATATGCAGCAATTGTATTTGCTAAAGTGTGCAAAATATGTATAGAAAAATAGAAATTTACAATTTGATTCTCATAAAGGGGACATTAAAACAATGAAAATGACTGTGGAACTACAAAAAAAAAGGAGAGAGAAAAAAGAAAAATGAAAAAAGTGGGACAAAATTGAGGTGGGTTACCTTTAACCACTTGCCGACCGCCTAACGCAGATATACTGCAGCAGAATGGCACGGGCAGGCAAAATCACGTACCTGGTACATGATCTGCCTCCCGCTTTGCGCCCCCCCGGCTTCGTTAGGGGAGCGATCCAGGCTGAGGGGGAGACCACTCATTTGTGGCCACCCCCTCGCGGCTGCTCCCAACGAATGAGAATCTTCCTCTGCTGCTGTATAGTAAACAGCGGCAGCGGCAGAGGAAGTGATGTCATCTCTCCTCGGGTCGGTATTTTCCGTTCTGCGCTGAGGAGAGAAGACATCTGAGTAAGTGCACAAGCACACTTTTCACCCCCATCACCCCCTGATCATCCCCCCCCCCGTTACAGTGACACCAATAGCAGTTTTTTTTTTCTGATTACTGCATTGGTGTCAGTTTTTGACAGTTAGAAGTGGTAGGGCAGTTAGTGTTAGGCCCCCTTTAGGTCTAGGGTACCCCCTAACCCCCCCAACAAAGTTTTAACCCCTTGATCACCCCTCGTCGCCAGTGTCACTAAGCAATCATTTTTCTGATCGCTGTATTAGTGTCACTGGTGACGCTAGTTAGGGAAATAAGTATTTAGTTCCAATAGCATCAGGGACCCCCATATACTACCTAATAAAGGTTTTAACCCCTTGATTGCCCCCTAGTTAACCCTTTCACCAGTGATCACCATATAACTGTTACGGGTGACGCTGGTTAGTTAGTTTATTTTTTATAGTGCCAGGGTACCCGCCGTTGATTACCTAATAAAGGTTTAACCCCCCTGATCGCCCGGTGGTGATATAAGTTAGGTTTTAGGGTCAGATAGGGTCTGCATCGCCCCAGGCAGCGTCAGGTTAGTGCCAGTACCGCTAACACCCACGCACGCACCATACACCTCCCTTAGTGGTATAGTATCTGAACGGATCAATATCTGATCCGATCAGATCTATACTAGCGTCCCCAGCAGTTTAGGGTTCCCCAAAAAGCATTGTTAGCGGGATCAGCCCAGATACCTGCTAGCACCTGCGTTTTGCCCCTCCGCCCAGCCCAGCCCATCCAAGTGCAGTATCGATCGATCACTGTCACTTACAAAACACTAAACGCATAACTGCAGCATTCGCAGAGTCAGGCCTGATCCCTGCGATCGCTAACAGTTTTTTTAGTATTGTTTTGGTGAACTGGCAAGCACCAGCCCCAGGCAGCGTCAGGTTAGTGCCAGTACCGCTAACACCCACGCACGCATCATACACCTCCCTTAGTGGTACAGTATCTGAACAGATCAATATCTGATCCGATCAGATCTATACTAGCGTCCCCAGCAGTTTAGGGTTCCCAAAAACGCAGTGTTAGCGGGATCAGCCCATATAACTGCTAGCACCTGCGTTTTGTCCCTCCGTCCAGCCCAGCCCAGCCCACCCAAGTGCAGTATCGATCGATCACTGTCACTTACAAAACACTAAACGCATAACTGCAGCATTTGCAGAGTCAGGCCTGATCCCTGCGATTGCTAACAGTTTTTTTGGTAGCGTTTTTGTAAACTGGCAAGCACCAGCGGCAAGTACACCCCGGTCGTAGTTGTAGTGATTTAATATATCGGGTGGTATAGTAGTATCGTAATCAATTAGTGGTTATTATAATGATGATGTAAGTACTCTTCCGCAGCAACCCAATTCTTCTAGAGAGATGCACTTTATTGACTTCCAACACAGAACAAAGTCCAAAGTCCACAGATGACAAAAAATCCGACAGAGTAGATATAATTCAGAGACCCATGTTCCTAGGTCTGTGTGTTCACACACAGACAAGCCTAACTAAAACTATAGACTGAACATCATGTTATATTCACTAGACACTGAATGGCTGAGCAATTTGATTGGCCGTTTCAATTTAGGTCTTTGATATACTCTAGTCTGTCAGACAGACAACTCCCAGCCGTGAACAGCTGTAGTCATAAACCGCCCCAATTTGCACTCCCGCATATCAACATCAACAAGTCCTTAGATATGTGTAATTAGATTAACAGATACCACCTGAACACCCTTTTGAGCCCTTGGAATACCTACATTTCTAATCTGTATTCTTGCATATTAATAGTAACAAGTCCCCCTGATATATTAGCCCCCCCAGGAGGGAGCCTCCGCAACCCAAAACACTTCTTGATCCCATTGTTACCCCCTCAAGTCTCAATAAATACTTCTTCTATGGTCCTTTAAACAATGTACCCTTTGAAATGTTCAATTAGGTTAACAGCCCATACCTCACACCCCTAGGTAGACTTGCATAAGACTAACACATCAAAGGGTCTTCAGCTGTTATCTTAAAATTGAGTTGGCTTGGACAAATCGACCATTGTCAACTCAATTCTGGCCTGGTTAATATTGACTGTATGTGTACATACATATAATAATGTCCCACATAAATCGGTGAACATATTACAACATATACAACAGTAGTCAAACCAGCACTGCAGTAATACTTGGTGACGTGGCGAGTCCCATAAGTGCAGTTCAAGCTGGTGAGGTGGCAAGCACAAGTAGTGTCCCGCTGCCACCAAGAAGACGAACACAGGCCTGTCGTGCCCATAATGCCCTTTCTGCTGCATTTGCCAATCCTAATTGGGAACCCACCACTTCTGCAGCGCCCGTACTTCCCCCATTCACATCTCCAACCAAATGCAGTCGGCTGCATGAGAGGCATTTTCTTTATGTCCTCCCGAGTACCCCTACCCAACGAACGCCCCCCAAAAAAATGTTGTGTCTGCAGCAAGCGCGGATATAGGCGTGACACCCGCTATTATTGTCCCTCCTGTCCTGACAATCCTGGTCTTTGCATTGGTGAATGTTTTGAACGCTACCATACACTAGTTGAATATTAGTGTAGGGTACAGCATTGCACAGACTAGGCACACTTTCACAGGGTCTCCCAAGATGCCATCGCACCTGGAACCATTTACAGTTATAAAAGTTACAGTTACAAAAAAACTGTAAAAAAAAAAAAAAAACCCCACAAAAAAATATATACAATAAAAAAAACAAAAATAGTTGTTGTTTTATCGTTCTCTCTCTCTCTCTATTCTCTCTCTATTGTTCTGATCTTTTTTACTGTATTCTATTCTGCAATGTTTTATTGTTATTATGTTTTATCATGTTTGCTTTTCAGGTATGCAATTTTTTATACTCTACTGTTTACTGTGTTTTATTGTTAACCATTTTTTTGTCTTCAGGTATGCCATTCAGCTGCAGCGTGGATTTATTTATCTTGACAGAATCAGCGTTTGCTCCCACGATACATAAAGCCGTGACTCAGGCGCTGTTGGAGGTGATATATGCCGAAGCATGGGGGTAGCAGGGGCGGAGGAGCGATTTGCTCCTAACTTTTGGGGCGGATGCCCCCATGCTTCGGCATATATAAATGGTGCATGTATGCCCATCATTAGAAGTGGGTGGATGAAGGGAGGTATTCTAATGATGGGCATACCCACCAATCAATCTCTTTTTTTCGTGTAGCCCACAGGCTGCATGAAAAAAAAGATTACAATATATGCCCAACAAGGACCTGCAACGTACTGGTATGTTGCTGGACTTTGAGTGGTTATACCAGAATGATGCCTGCGGGTTTAGGTATCATCTTGGTATCATTCTTTTCAGCCAGCAGTCGGCTTTCATGTAAAAGCAATCCTAGTGGCTAATTAGCCTCTAGACTGCTTTTACAAGCAGTGGGAAGGAATGTCCCCCTCCCACAGTCTTCCATGTTTTTCTCTGGCTCTCCTGTCCCAACAGGGAACCTGAAAATGCAGCCGGTGATTCGGCCAGCTGACCATAGAGCTGATCAGAGACCAGAATGGCTCCAATCATCTCTATGGCCTAAGAAACCGGAAGCTACGAGCATTTCATGACTTTCATGAGATTTCGCCGGATGTAAATAGCGCCTTTGGGAAATTGGGAAAGCATTTTATCATACTGATCTTGGTGTGGTCAGGTGCTTTGAGGGCAGAGGAGAGATCTAGGGTCTAATAAACCCCATTTTTTTCAAAAAAGAGTATCTGTCACTACCTATTGCTATCATAGGGGTTATTTACATTCCCTGACATAACAATAAAAATGATTAAAAAAATGAAAGGAACAGTTTAAAAATAAGATAAAAAAGCAAAAAAAATAATAAAGAAAAAAAAAAAGCACCCCTGTCCCCCCCTGCTCTCTGCAAAGGCGAACGCAAGCGTTGGTCTGGCGTCAAATGTAAACAGCAATTGCACCATGCATGTGAGGTATCACATTAGCAGTAGACCTCCTCTGTAAATCTAAAGTGGTAACCTGTAAAGGCTTTAAAGGCTTTTAAAAATGTATATAGTTTGTCGCCACTGCACGTTTGTGCGCAATTTTAAAACATGTCATGTTTGGTATCCATGTACTCGGCCTAAGATCATCTTTTTTATTTCATCAAACATTTGTGCAATATAGTGTGTTTTAGTGCATTAAAATTAAAAAAAGTGTGTTTTTTCCCCAAAAAATGTGTTTGAAAAATCACTGCGCAAATACCGTGTTAAAAAAAAAAATGAAACACCCACCATTTTAATCTGTAGGGCATTTGCTTTAAAAAATATATAATGTTTGGGGGTTCAAAGTAATTTTCATGCAAAAAAAATATTTTTTCATGTAAACAAATAGTGTCAGAAAGGGCTTTGTCTTCAAGTGGTTAGAAGAGTGGGTGATGTGTGACATAAGCTTCTAAATGTTGTGCATAAAATGCCAGGACAGTTCAAAACCCCCCAAATGACCCAATTTTGGAAAGTAGACACCCCAAGCTATTTGCTGAGAGGCATGTCGAGTCCATGGAATATTTTATATTGTGACACAAGTTGCGGGAAAAAGACAATTTTTTTTTTCTGCACAAAGTTGTCACTAAATGATATATTGCTCAAACATGCCATGGGAATATGTGAAATTACACCCCAAAATACATTCTGTTGCTTCTCCTGAGTACAGGGATACCACATGTGTGAGACTTTTTGGGAGCCTAGCCGCATACGGGACCCCAAAATCCAAGCACCTCCTTCAGGGTTTCTAAGGGTGTAAATTTTTGATTTCACTCCTCACTGCCTATCACAGTTTCGGAGGCCATGGAATGCCCAGATGGCACAAACCCCCCCCCCCCAAATGACCCCATTTTGGAAAGTAGACACCCCAAGCTATTTGCTGAGAGGTATGGTGAGTATTTTGCAGACCTCGCTTTTTGTCACAAAAGTACATTTTTCTTTTCTTTCTTCATTTTCAAAAACAAATGAGAGCTGAAAAATACTCACCATGCCTCTCAGCAAATAGCTTGGGGTGTCTACTTTCCAAAATGGGGTCATTTGGGGGGGGGGTTTGTTCCATCTTGGCATTTTATGGCCTTCGAAACTGTGATAGGTAGTGAGGAGTGAAATCAAAAATGTACGCCCTTAGAAATCCTGAAGGCGGTGCTTGGTTTTCGGGGCCCCGTACACAGCTAGGCTCCCAAAAAGTCCCACACATGTGGTATCTCCATACTCAGGAGAAGCAGCAGAATATATTTTGGGGTGTAATTCCACATATGCCCATGTCATGTTTGAGCAATATATCATTTAGTGACAACTTTGTGCAAAAAAAAAAAAAAAGTTTGTCATTTTCCCGCAACTTGTGGCAAAATATAAAATATTCCATGAACTCAACATGCCTCTCAGCAAATAACTTGGGGTGTCTACTTTCCAAAATGGGGTCATTGGGGGGGGGGGTTTGAACTGTCCTGGCATTTTATGGCCTTCAAAACTGTGATAGGTAGTGAGGAGTGAAATCAAAAATTTACACCCTTAGAAAACCTGAAGGCGGTGCTTGGTTTTCGGGGCCCCGTACGCGGCTAGGCTCCCAAAAAGCCCCACATATGGGGTATCCTCATACTCAGGAGAAGCAGTTAAATGTATTTTGGGGTGCAATTCCACATATGCCCATGGCCTGTGTGAGCAATATATCATTTAGTGACAACTTTTAGTAATTTTTTTTTGTCATTATTCAATCACTTGGGACAAAAAAATTAATATTCAGTGGGCTCAACATGCCTCTCAGCAATTTCCTTGGGGTGTCTACTTTCCAAAATGGGGTCATTTGGGGGGGTTTTGTACTGCCCTGCCATTTTAGCACCTCAAGAAATGACATAGGCAGTCATAAACTAAAAGCTGTGTAAATTCCAGAAAATGTACCCTAGTTTTTAGACGCAATAACTTTTGCACAAACCAATAAATATACGCTTATTGACATTTTTTTTACCAAAGACATGTGGCTGAATACATTTTGGACTAAATGTATGACTAAAATTGAGTTTATTGGATTTTTTTTATAACAAAAAGTAGAAAATATTGTTTTTTTTTCAAAATTTTCGATCTTTTTCCGTTTATAGTGCAAAAAATAAAAACCGCAGAGGTGATCAAATACCATCAAAAGAAAGCTCTATTTGTGGGAACAAAAGGACACAAATTTAATTTGGGTACAGCATTGCATGACCGCGCAATTAGCAGTTAAAGCGACGCAGTGCCAAATTGTAAAAAGTGCTCTGGTCAGGAAGGGGGTAAATCCTTCCGGGGCTAAAGTGGTTAAAGCATTAATTGATAGAATCAATAGTGTTTACCAGTCACATCCGCAGCGATGACTGTAATGATTCACTTGGGGAGCGGGATGTGCAGGGTCAATAGATAACAAAATACCAGGCATAAGCAGACTTCAAAGAGAAAGAAGCGCTGTTCATCAAAAACAAGCCAAATCCTAGGTGTATATCAGGTAATTGGGCCTGAAAAAGCAATGGGTAGTGAAAGAATTGACAACTTACTGGATTGAAGTTTCAAACACAGAAGTGCCAGAGTAGTAAACAATGATTTCCATACTTTCCATAATGTAATGAAAACATACCTGATAAAGATCTAAGGCACAAAGTTGGAGGGCCAGGCAAAAGAAGAAAAAACTCCTGTCCTGCCCTCAGCGTAGCCAGCAGACAGTGACGGGGAAAAGGGGAACAATTCCCTGTATTTGTATGATACTCCGGCACGGCGGCGTCTGACGTCAGCGCCGCAGACATAAGAGAGGTATCATTGCGTATGCGCCCGCAGTCAGACGGTCGACATCAGAGGTAACGCAATGAGCGTACATTTGATGGAGGCCATTTTGGAAAATCTTATGCCCATAGAGAAAAGTAATACAGGGCGAAAAACACCTGGAGATCATGGAACTGGATAGAATGAAATCCAGACCAAGAATCGAAGCCCCAGGGAACCAGGGACTGGAAAAATGACCGGAGGGGCAAAAACAGCAACCTGACACGAAGAGGGCACTGACAGCATGGAGCATTGATTAGGAACCAATATCGAGAGTGCCCTGGGTGTCCGTGCAAACTGGAAAAATAAGAACCCAAACTAGGAGAGTGCAAAACATGGAGACAAATATATGACTAAGTAAATATATAACAAAAACATGGCATGAATGCCATGCCATCATATTGCAATCAATGCAAGGAAGAAGAAAACATATGTATATAGATTGAATGAGGTAAGATTATGTAGAATATAGGAAATTGGAAAAGGTTCATCAGAGTAGCCCACGGTACTGTATCAGTGATATTTTGTGATACGGCAGTTGGGTAAGGTTAATTTTCTTTTTTCGTTTTTCTTTTTTCTCTCTCCTTTTTTTTTTTGTAACTCCACAGTCATTTTCATTGTTTTAATGTCCCCTTCATGAGAATCAAATTGTAAATTTCTATTTTGCTATACATATTTTGTGCACTTTAGCAAATACAATTGCTGCATATTGAGTCTATAGATGTATTTATATCTAAATTTGTATATCTGTCTTTGTAATTTCTAGTATAACATGATGCCACATGCAAAGTCTCCTGAGGAAGCTCCAAAGAGCGAAACATGTTGAGAAAAGTGGTATCTTTTTCGTGATGTTTCATTGAATTCTATGAATTAACTTTTTGTATCTAATTCGGTCTCATGTTTTTAAACATTGTTTAAATAAAATCTTGTTTTATCTAACATTTATGAATTGATATCTCTCTATTATCTTTACAACACCATTAAAGTCCCGAGGTTTGTTACCTCAAAGCCCATTTTCTCTATTTGCCAAAAATTTGGGATGTGGTGTTTTTATATTTGGTCTTCCTCTTTCCATTTCTTATTGTATTGTATTTAAGGTGTTATCCACCTATCACTCTTTAGGAACGGAGGATTACTAAATCAATTAACCTTAAAATAGTAATTCATAGACATAGTTAATTATTTCTACTTATGTAACTTCATTGTGTACTTATTTTATACTTTTTTTTTCCCCATGACCAATTATTGTGGTAACGCATTTGAAGGACTTATGGATCAGATCCATAGGTCCCAAAATGCGACAGTAGGTGGTCTAACTATGGATCGTTTCTTTCTCAGACTCCAGAGAATGCTAGAGAGGAAATCTAGAATATACTGGAATAAATGGTACTTTTCCAAATATGTAGATGACAAAATTGCCCCATGGGGCCCCATAATCCAGATTTTTCCAACTATAAACAAACTAGAACCAGAATTTAAAAATAATTAAAATTATGGAACTATTATAGGATAAAGAGAGCAAAGTTGAGGGGATTTTTACGGTGCCAACAAAATTTATGAAATGACTTATGCCCTGTACACGCGATCGGACATTGATCGGACATTCCGACAACAAAATCCGTCAGTTTTTTTCAGACAGATTTTGGGCCAAACTTGTCTTGCATACACACGGTCGCACAAAGTTGTCGTAAAATCCGATCGTTCTGAACGCGGTGACGTAAAACACCTACGTCGGGACTATAAACAGGGCAGTAGCCAATAGCTTTCGTCTCTTAATTTATTCTAAGTATGCGTGGCACTTTGTGCATCGGATTTGTGTACACACGATCGGAATTTAAACGATCGGATTTTGTTGTCGGAAAATTTTATATCATGCTCTCAAACTTTGTGTGTCGGAAATTCCGATGGAAAAAGTCAGATGGAGCCCACACACGAATTTCCGACAACAAGCTCCAATCGCACATTTTCCGTCGGAAAGTCCGACCGCGTGTACAGGGCATAAGAGTTAAAAAAATAGATTTTATTTATACAAAAAATTATTTTAAAATAAGTTTTTTTCCAAAGAACATGGAAATATTCACAATAATAACAATGATGGCAAGGTGGTTATGAAATATGTAGGTTCAAACCAAAATGAAGATTGCACACTAGCCCAACATGTTTTGCTGATTGCTTCTTCAGGGGATGTGCTATTCAGAGAAAGGTTGGTATGAAAAACGAAACAATACAGAAAAGAAAAGAAAGTGTGTTAAGATAAACATCATTATTATTATACTGAATAACATAAAGCAATACTTATAAGTGAGCAGAATCTCCGCTACAGACCACATATATGGAACCACTCACCCCACAAAAATCGCCACCAAAGCAAACGACAGCCAGATTCAAAAATTCCCTCCCAAAACCCCCCAATACAAGGGAGATGGTCAAATTTGTGGTCATAGAGGACAGAAGGGTCAGACTGTAAAACAAAAATAGATTAGGATGTTAAAAGGTGATGTGGGAAATATGAAGTTGTAACGAATATTGAAAAGAGGGACAAATGTCTCCTATAATAGATACTTACTTCAAGTAATATATTTATTTGTATTAGGGTAGATGAAATAAGGGCGGTTTTGGAGCAGCTTTGAACTACCTGCACGTTGTTAGGTGCTGGGAATGATGCTACAAATAAGAGGAAAATATCATAGATAAATTAAAACCTAAGTTTAAATGAGAAGAGTATTGATTTGTAGTAATGGTGGAAAATAGTGTGAAAGATAAATGTTTATTGATTGAAAGGTGAACGGAAGAAAGTTGTTAATAAAAGGTGTAAAAGTAAGCTAGACCGTTAGTTTGGAGGCTTAATACATAAGACTATGTCTCCAAAGCATCAAACTCACAAGGAGAAAAGCGCCACAGTTCAAGAGACTCTAGCTAATGAAAGTAAAAATACTGCATATATGTTATAAAAGGCTTAGAAGGAAAAGTTTGTGACGAGTAAGTTATATGGGGTGAAGTAGAGATAGCCAACAGTTTGGAAACATACCAATAACGTAGACGCCACTCGATGGAGTCTAATCCTCCGGCTCTGGCTGATTGAAACAGCCAGACAAGCCGGTCTTATCTGCCCTCCATCGAGCCGGCGTCTGATGTCACGGGCTGGATGCGGACAAGACAACGCCAGCGAGGCACCATAGAAGTCCCTGTAACTACGATACCCAAGGGGCCCTGCGGGCGGGGGAGGAGTCAAGTCCGTCCAGCAATAGCATGGAACGAATGTAACACCAACCCGCCTCCAAGAGCAGGAGCTCATTGGGGAAAAAAAAAAATGAAAAGTGTGAACATGGAAACAAAACCAGGGAGAGTGCAACAAAGAAGATAAACATGGAATGGAGTTAGAGAAATGGCTTAAAACTTAGACTCTAATTGAATCCTGGAAATATTGTGGCTTTGAGGTCATAGATCCAGCGGGCCTCAAGCTGTAACAAAATGTGGTCTACACTACCCCCTCTGGAATCCAGAGGGACATGTTCAAGTGCTAGAAATTTAATGAAGTGGGAATTAAATTCATGATATATGCCAACATGTCGGCTAATGGCCGTATCCATCTTGCTTTTCTTGATTGGTTTAATGTGATCTCTGATTCTTTTAAAGAACTGTCACTTTGTCTTCCCAATGTAGAAGCCACCACACAGACACTGGGCTATATAGATAACCCCTGGAGTCTGACAGGTGACCCTACATTGGGTAGAATGCCATTTACCATTTGGAAGTTTGAATTTCGTTTTTTGGTCGACAAATTCACAGACATCACAGGACCCACAAGGGAAAGTGCCCCAATTGGCTTGAGTAGTCAGTGCCGGTGTGGTTTCAACATGATTGTGGACTAAGCGGTCCTTTAAGGAGGGAGCTCGTCTAAATGTTATTTCAGGGAGGTCCTTAATATATTTCCTAGAGATTGGAACTACTGACAAGAGTATTTGGTCAATATTTGTCTAATCTCCTTATGCCGGCTTGAGTAGCGAGTAATAACTCTTATGCCGCGTACACACGGTCGGACTTTTCGTCTACAAAAGTCCAACGGACGCTGACGGACTAAAGGTGGCTGGTAATCCGATCGTGTGTGGGCTTCTCCGGACTTTCAACGGACTTTTTTAGCCTCAAATCCGACGGACTTTAGATTTGAAGCATGCTTCAAATCTTTACGTCGTAAGTACGACGGACCCCGAAGTCCGCTCGTCTGTATGCTAGTCCGACGGACAAAAAAACGACGCATGCTCATAAGCAAAAACTAAACGGAAGCACTCGGTCTAGTAAAACTAGTGTTCGTATTGTAGGTAGCACATTCATCACGCTGCAAAATCTGTGATCGTTCAATGCAGCGCATTTTATTTCTTCTTTACGAAGGCTCTAAAGAACGAAGGTGTTTTGCTGTTCATAATCAGAGTTCTCCCAAACTGATTTCTGGATTCTTTTTCTCTTTGATCTCATGAATGATATAGTATGCCTTTTTAAAACAATGTTTCCATACTAATAATACTTTTTCCCCTTTTTATTTTTTATTTTTTATTTTTTTTATTTTTTTTAGGTTTGTAAAGTTAACACAAAGAACCCATTATTATTTTTTTTTTTTTTTATAGTGTTTATTTTTTAGTTTTTAGATAAAGTTAACCCAAAGCACCGTTTTTGGTTACGTAATTTTTTGGATTTTCAAGACTTACCACTTGAACATTATTAACATTAGTAATGTATTTTTGGTGTGTTTTTTTTTCAAACTCAATGAGATTGTTGTCCCTTGTTAATTTAACATTGTGTGTAAAATCAATGATTTCAAAGAAAACACATAAAGTCTTTTGCTAAACTCAAAAAATATCCATTTATTCATGGTCAAAATAAAATAAAGAGGAAGTCAACGCTGGAAAAAGTCGGTGTACCAGAAAATTGGGATCTTGAGGAGTCCATATAAGAGGGAGCACAATCTGGTCCAAGAATCCCAGAGATCAACAGCACCAGCAGATGATCTAGATGTCCCCAGACTGTGGTCCTACAACAGCCTGCGTCTTCTGTCAGACCAGACTGAACCCAGGTCATCATTTTCTTCTCTTCCCTGCAGCCTTTCCTCCACGCTGCCCTGCAGCCTTCCCTGTAGCCTTCTTTTGAGGCTGTGGCTCTGGTGTTTCAGTTGTGGCAGGAGGAGGAGGAGGAGGAGGAGGAGGAGGAGGAGGAGGAGGAGGAGGAGGGGGGGCTGCCTCATGTAGTTGGGTGTTTTGTGTTAGCGTGCCCTGCAGCCCCTTATGGATTGTTTCCCCAAATAGGCGCTCACAAATGAGGCGCTGCTCCCAATCCATCTGAAGAAGCCTGCTGGCTAAGTAGCAGCCATAGGATTCTTCCGCTTCGGGGGGGCTTTTTAAAAAACGGGTGGCCTCTTGCATGAGGCGCAGGGATGCGTCCTGTGTGACCATCCCCTTCCTGGCCCTTTTTTTGGGAAGGTGGAGGGGAGGCACTTGGGATTCGGTCAGGCTTCTACTGGGCCCAGCCACCTCGCTTGGCCCAGCCACCTCACTGGGAGCAGCCACCTCACTGGGAGCAGCCACCTCACTGGGAGCAGCCACCTCCTGCCTGACACTGGGCCCAGCCTCCTCCAGGATGATGGTGAATCCGGCCTCCTCCAGGCTGTCCATGGGCCCGGTCTCCTCCTGCCTTCCACTTTCCCCACATTCCTCCTGGATGGACTCATCCTGTGTATAAAAAAAGGACAATAGTTTGAGTATATTTTTTTGGCTTCATCAATGACACACAGTTTGCTTCTCATGAATAGCAAATTCAATGTGAATACTTCTCTTTAATAAAAGAGTCTAATCAGACACCATAATTATTTCAAGCAGGTGCCAAACATATTTAGCCACTACTGTCAATTGATATGTATACCCAATTTTGAGTGCCAAATTATTTTAGACAATTATAACATCCAGTTAACATCATTAATATTAGTACAGTAAATATTTGTTTAAATCATTTACCTGACTCCAGATGGTCATATCTGGTTCATCCAGGATGGAAGACCCAGCTTGCTCCTCATCAGCCTCTGCTGGGGTGGAGGGAAGGGTGGAGGGAAGGGTGGAGGGAAGGGTTGAAAGTGATGGCCTGGCTTCATTCTGGTCATCCAGAAAACGGAGTTGATTGTAGTACCACAGCCTGGGTACATAAACATCATCTGCTGATGCTCCTGATCTCCTTGATTCCTGGATCTTCTTATGCTCCCTCTTATACATGTTCCTCAAGCCCCCAATTTTCTTGAGCAATGTCTCCATTGTTGCTTCCGGGATGGTCGCCTGGACAAAGGCCAGAAGTCTCTCCAGCGTTGACTTCCTCACATGCTTAGCATAATACTGAGGGTGTTTCACCTCCCACAAATTCCTCATCTCTCGATATTTGGAAATAAAAGATGTAAGGAACTCTGGATCCTTAAATAGGGGATTCATTATATCTGGAAAAGATGAAGTCACAAGACAAAAAACACTTTTATTATAGGTTTCGGCTAACCCCTCATCATCTTCTCCCTATGTAGGCCTCATCAATCTATCAAGCCATATAGGCCGCTTGCTACAAAGTCATGACCATAAAAACCCAAAAAAAAAAAAAAAAAAAAAAAAAAATATATCTAAAATTACCTTCGTTTTGTAACGTCCAGGTCCACTATCACCTACCACAGAACGTACGTACGACACGTGCGCAAGGCCCCTCTTTATACACTACGCATGTGTGAAACTCCGCCTGCGTCGCCCGCCCCTGACGTTCGAAATTAACTCATGTTCTCCGCCCCCTAATTCGACGCACAGAACGTACGTACGACACGTGCGCAAGGCTCTTTATACACTACGCATGTGTGAAACTCCGCCTGCGTCGCCCGCCCCTGACGTTCGATTTTAACTCATGTTCTCCGCCCATTTTTTGTTACGGCGCGTAGTGGAGTTAAAGAATGGCGGAGACACCTGAAATGTTGACGACCTCAGGTAGTGGAGACAGCCCGGAGGCTGGAACGTCAACAAAATCTGTGAGGCCTAGATTTAAGGCCTCTAATATGAGTTTTAAAGAGATGGTGGAGATGGTGGCCATTCTTCACAAAGACGACTATGATGGGAAGTATGGGCCGTACGCACGGCCAAATTTGCGCAAGGCCAAAATAATGGCGAAGGTGGTGGAAACTTTGCAGGCATCTTTTGGGGTCCAGCGCTCCAAAGACCAACTGCGAAAAAGATGGTCTGACCTGAAACTCAGGGAGCCGGATCAATACCGACGTATCCGGAAAGTTCTTAAAAAAAGTAAGTACTTGTCGTGTTTTTATCTTGTGTTTATTACCTTGTATATTGCTCCATGTGCTTTTCCTTCCTATCCGATTTTTGTTTTCATCGTTTTAAACGATCTTTTAAGAAACCTCGTTAGTTACATATCTATAGATATATACATATACACATATATATACATGTGTATATATATATATATATATATATATATACACATACATATATATATACACATACATATATATATATATATATATATATATACACATACATATATACATATATATATATATATACACACATACATATATATATAACTATATATAAATATATATATATATATCTAACTATATATATATATAAATATATCTAACTATATATATATATAAATATATATATATATATCTAACTATATATATATATATATATCTAACTATATATATATATATATATATATATATATATATATATATACGAGAGAGAGAGAGAGAGAGAGAGAAATATATATATATATAGAGAGAGAGAAATATAGAGATAGGTAGATAGATAGATATAGAAATTTAAAACATTCTTTTGGAAGATTTGAAGTTATCTTAATTTTTTGGCTTTACATTTAGTTAGATAGTTTGAGATTTTGTTCCAGATATAGAGAGAGATCAAAAGATTATTAACTATATTTTGAGATATTGATATCTATCTATCCGATATGTCTTTCAAATTTTAAATATTGAGGTAAAATAGGAACTCTACACAAACCACTTCATTACAAATGTTGGAAAATTACTATGTACTAAAATATCTGTGTGCTAATTAGATTAAAATAATTTTTTGTTTCACATAGGGGAAAAATCACTCAGCCAACCCAAAGCAAAACATGATTGGGAAATAAGCCCAAGTCCCATTGAGGATGTGGAGGAAGGAGAGGTGGGCGACATGGGCACCCCACCAGGTCAGTGTCTGACACACCAGCTTACGGTAATCTATGCATGGCTGCCTTTTATTTTATGTAATTTTTCTACTCTATTTTAGGTGATCTGGTTGTGCTGGAGTCAAGCAACAGCGCCACCCCCGAGGATGTTAATGAACTTTGCGACATGGGCACCCCACCAGGTCAGTGTCTGAGACACCAGCTTTATGGTAAGGTAAACTTATGTGTGCATATTTCTAAACATATTTTTTTTTTCATTCCACTTTAGGTCCAACTGACTATTTTACCCCAGACAGTGCCCAACGGCTAATTGCTCAAATCATGGCCTGGAATGGGGAGATCGATCAAATGCGGAATCGGCTGGATCGTATGCAGCAGGAAATGAAGGACATGATTGATGTTTTGGGTCGAATCTAAATGCCCTTTTTTAAACCCCAAAACATCAATCATGTCCTTCATTTCCTGTTTTGCTGACCCCATTCTGGGCCTTCTCTTTTTTGTTTTGGCCAGAACATAAATGGCTGTTTAAGCTAATGTAAAAAAGGAGGGCTGTTTCTTGTAAATACCTCACAAATCCACAAAAAAATAAAAATTGATTTTCAAAAAAACACAAAAAATCAAAAAAATAAAAAACTTGATTTTAAAAAACCAAAAAAAATTAAAAAATAGATTTTAAAAAACCAAAAAAAAGAAAAAACTTGATTTTAAAAAAACCAAAAAAAAAAAAACTTGATTTTAAAAAAACCCAAAAAAAAAAAAAAATTGATTTTAAAAAAAAAAAAAAATTAAAAAATAGATTTTAAAAACCCAAAAAAAAAAAAAAAAACACAAAACAAAACTTGATTTTCCCAAAACCAAAAAAAAAGCCTGTTTGTGAAAATCAAAAAGCCAAAAATATTTTTTTGTGGATTTAGGTATAAATATTTAGATATAATTATATTTTGCTACATTATTAAGATATCATTCTATTTTTGTCAATGAACATTTTATACTAAATGCAGAACTGAATGCATAACAACCATTAATAAAAACATCTCCTTATAGGAATTAAATAAATGTGTGGTTTGTTATTTCAAGGCTCAGTATCATTTTAGTTATAATTGTAAAAAAGTTGTTTACAGTGGCAATGGAGCTTATTTAGACATTTAAAATTACAATACAGTTGGCACTACAACTGCTCGACCATAACCTAGGAGACAGCCCAAAAGAAAGGCAAGCAATAAATATAATGCAAGATTTCATCAATAATTTTTTTATTGTCAAAAATTAGATATCCTGGCCCATTGCAATGGCCCCCCTACCCATAAAATAATTAACATATTGCTGTCTAACTTGACGGGCACTTTGGGGGGCCAAGCCAGTACGGACAGTATCCAGGCCTGGAAGGTTGGCTTCTATTTGTCCGGCCTCAGGCCCAACTGTGCCTATATAATTTGGAGCATGCTTATTTAAAAAGTTGTGCAGAATGCAGCACGATAAAACAATAAAATTAAGTTTGTATTCCGCCAAATTAATGGCTGTTTGAAACAGGCGGAACCGGCTGGCCAGAATTCCAAACGCATTCTCAACCACTCTTCTAGCTCTGGCCAGCCGGTAATTAAAAACCCTCCTCTCCGGGGTGAGTGTTCTTTGGGGGAATGGCCTCATGAGGTGCTTGCTGAGAGCGAAGGCTTCATCGGCAATGAAGACAAAGGGGAGTCCTTCCACGTTATCCTCATCAGGTGGCAATCCCAGGCCACCACTCTGGAGACGCTGGCAGAACTCCGTCTGGGCAAATACTCCTCCATCCGACATCCGGCCATTCTTCCCCACGTCCACATATAAAAAATCATAGTGTGCCGACACCACCGCCATTAAAACAATACTGTGGAACCCCTTATAATTAAAATAATATGACCCCGAATGGGGTGGTGGCACAATGTGGACATGTTTCCCATCTATAGCCCCTCCACAATTGGGAAAGTCCCAACGGCTGGCAAAATGGGATGCCACAGTCTGCCATTCCTGTGGCGTTGAAGGAAACTGGGAAATCAAAAAAGAAAACCAAAATCAATTAATTTGTAAGCTAACATTGCAAGAAAATTAGACAATTAAAAACATTATTCCCCAGCATCAGTATAACATTCAATAATTTAATTGTTCTGGAATAACTAATATGGAAAGGCACACTTATCAGATTGCTCACCCCCTCTGATGGAACATTGATTACATTTTAGGGGGTTGTGAAATCCCTAAAAAAAATTACTTTGAGGACACGCAGGAATTTAGGGACTAAAAAGGCTACAAGACTGCAGTTGTCGCACTCTGCAGGTGCAGTTGCTAACCAGCTTACAGTAAATGAGGTAATGTAAAAAGGCATTCATGTTGCAAGGAGTACACAATCACATGCAAGGGCAATTAATGAAAACACTTTGAGGCTTGCATATGATTTGATGATGGAAATCAGCAGAGCTTCTGCTCATTTACTAAAGCACTGGAACAAATGCACTTGTAGAGTGCACATGCATTTTGCAAAGTGCCACATATATTTGCTTTAGACAAATCAACACCACAGAACATTCCAGCAAATTTTAACGAGGGTGGGGGTGGGGGGGTTGTGAAATCTAGATAATTGCTCATTAGCAGCCAACTATTTGGAGTGAGTTTAGGTGGGGGTGGGGGGGTTGTGAAATCTAGATAATTGCTCATTAGCAGCAAACTATTTGGAGTGAGTTTAGGTGGGGGGGGGGGGTTGTGAAATCTAGATAATTGCTCATTAGCAGCAAACTATTTGGAGTGAGTTTAGGTGGGGGGGGGGGGGGTTGTGAAATCTAGATAATTGCTCATTAGCAGCAAACTATTTGGAGTGAGTTTAGGTGGGGGGGGGGTTGTGAAATCTAGATAATTGCTCATTAGCAGCAAACTATTTGGAGTGAGTTTAGGTGGGGGGGGGGGGTGGGGTTGTGAAATCTAGATAATTGCTCATTAGCAGCACACTATTTGGAGTGAGTTTAGGTGGGGGGGGGGGGTTTGTGAAATCTAGATAATTGCTCATTAGCAGCACACTAAATACACTCAAACAAAATACATTCCAAATGAGTAGACTAGGTGGATATGTTCCCATCACTTCATGCTGGGAAGGTTATTGAAGGAAAATATACATGCATGACAAAAAATAACAGGAAAAAAATCCAGCATGTGTGAGGATAAAAAGGGGACATTCACACTATATTGCAATGATGGTAAGTAGTGTTTGAAGCAAGAAATACATTATATTATCAAAGATTACATAAAAGAACATGTGATGCTAATAAAAGAAAAATATCTTACCTTAATATAGTCCTTCTGCAGGACCTGTATGATGGCAGAACAGGTCTCTGGGATAATGATCCCCAGAGCCTGGGGGGAGATGCCTGTCGAGAACTTAAGGTCCTGCAGGCTTCTCCCTGTGGCCAAATACCGCAAGGTAGCGACCAGCCTCTGCTCCGGAGTGATGGCTTGCCTCATGCAGGTATCCTGCCTGCTGATATAGGGGGTCAGCAAAGCCAACAAACGGTCAAAAACGGGGTCCGTCATCCGGAGAAAGTTCCTGAAATCCTCAGGATTATTCTCACGGATCTCACGGAGCAAAGGCATGTGACAGAACTGGTCACGCTGAAGCAACCAATTCTTGGTCCATGAACTCCTCCTCGCCCTGTTCATGGACTGGTCTTGGGCTGAAGAATAAACTACAGCACCAAGCACATACAATGCACGAGCTCGACGACGAGTACGTACAGGTAACATGGCTTCAAAACGGTCGGCTGGTCAGAACGCACTAAACAGAACGCACTGAAGAACAGCAAGGCCTGTGAAGAACGACCTGAAAATCAGGAACGAGCGGCCAATAAAACAAAGATTTCTCAATGCCAACTGACCAAACGCACTGAAAAGCAGATACAAACCTCACAAGCACAGACTGAACAACAGTTAAAACGAACTGAAAAATACGAGTCTCACAAGCGCGAATCGTCTCTCACCAAACTTCTACTAACACGAGATAAACACGAGATTAGCAGAAGGAGCCCAAAGGGTGTCGTACGGGCTATTGAACTTCCGTTTTATAGTCTCGTCGGACTTGGTGTACGTCACCGCGTACTAGGCTGTCGTACTTTTGTGTGGTCGTGTGTGCGCAAGTCCGTTCGTAACAAAGTCTGCCGCAAGTCCGCCGAAGGTACGTCGGAAGTCTGTCGGACAGGCTGTCGGACTTTTGTAGACGAAAAGTCCGACCGTGTGTACGCGGCATTACTGTGTCAGATTTGGCAGCCTGTTTGAAAAGATCAATGTACTTCTATTCTTTGCATTGGCCCGGTTGTACGCTTTTTTGAGGCAAGCATGGCTATAGCCTCGAATTTTTAGTCTATCATAGAGATTCCTAGCAGCAGTTTGGAAATCAGAATCTTTGCTGCAATTGCGTTTTAGGATGGATGTAAGGAATACGTCTAACTAAGGAGACTGGATGAGAGCTTTGAGCGTGGAGAATAGTATTGCCAGCTGAAGGTTTGTTATATAGTGACGAGTCTAGTTTGACTTGTGCATCAATTGAGATGACCAAGTACAAAAAGCTGATGTTACTCTGGCTACAGTGCATGGTGAACTTCAAGTTAAAGTCATTAATTGAGATTATACGTAAGAACTCATTCAATTCGGATTGGGTACCAGACCAAAAGATTAGGACATCGTCTATATATACCGATGCCAGGCAATGACCTTATCATGGAGACGATTCAGATCTTCTCTAGAGAAGACTTCCTTTTCCCACCCCCCAGGTACAGGTTAGCATACGATGGGGCACATTTGGTCCCCATCGCAACTCCCTGCACCTGGAGGTAGTGGGAAGAGTCAAATTGAAATACATTGTGTTTCAAGATGTAGTGTTTCAAGCAGTTCCAAAAAAAACTTGTTATATTCAACAGAGGAGGGACCCCTTTCGTCTAAGTGATGCTTTATCACCTCAATTCCTTTGTCATGGGGGATAGCATTGTAGAAGCTTTCTACATCGAGGGCTACAAGCCAGGTGTTGGGGGGAAGGATAATACCTTCAATACTTCTAAGAAGATCAATCGTATCTTTTATATACGAAAAAGGTGAAGTAACATGGGGTTGAAGGTAACTGTCTACTAGAGAGCTGGCATTTTCTGTGAGGCTAGAACAGCCTGAAATTATGGGATGTCCCGGAGGTTCAATTAGAGATTTGTGCACCTTAGGTAGTGCATAAAACGTAGGGACCTTTGGGTCCTTTACGTTCAAGAAATTGTAAGTGTTGTGATCAATGATCCCATAGTGGTAAGCCTTAAAAATGATGGCATGAAATTGTGTATTGAAATTGTCAATGACTGTTTTGGATATAGGGCGATACCAGTTACGGTTCATTAAAATTTTTTTGCACATGGTGACATATTGGGAAGTTTCCATAATAGCCAGGTTTCCGCCTTTGTCGGAGGGCTTGATTATTATTTCCAAATTAGATTGTAGAGATCTAATAGCGCCTTTTTGTTGTGGGGTCAAATTAGAGGACACAGTGAAAGGAACCTTGAATTCTTCTATCTCTTGGGAGGTCTGTTGAATGAATGCCCAAATATATGGATTCGTATTCAAAAGTGGGAAGAGCCTAGATTTGGGCTTGAAGGATTGTGGAGGGGGGAAGGACACGCCAGCGACCGACAATCCGGCGTCATCCTCAGTGGCATGTCCCTCCTCCCAAAGTTCCATCAAATCCTCCAAGGCCTGATGTTCCTCAAGATTTTCTTGGAGATTTGAACTGGAATCCGATGAGTGTATTTCCAACGGAAGCTTAACAAAGACAATCCTGTATAGGAGCCTACGCGCAAATAAATGCAGATCTTTGATTGATGAAAATTTGTCAAGTTGAGAATCAGGGCAAAAAGTTAATCCTAATTGTAACACTTGTGTTTCAACATCTGTTAACGCATAATCAGACAAGTTAATGATGGATAGTTGTTGATCACTGGTCATAGCGTGAGACTGTATAGCTGGTGTCTCAGAAGGGCACCGGTATGTTATTCCTTTCCTAAAAAAAAGGTGCTATATTCAGATCTGATGGTAGAGGTGTTCCTGAGGGGGAGATAATTACCTCCGCGGTGCTTACCTTATTAATAGTGTTAGAGTGCATAGGAGACGCAGTGATTGAAGTAAAAGGTGCCATAGAAACAATTATGTGTGAGGCCGATACTTGAGGGCCACGAGTAGCCGGTAGTGAAGGGTGAGGTAATGAACCTGAGTGCGTAGGTGCTTGTTTCAAGTGAGCCTGTTGTGAACATCGTGAGGATGAGTTACCGAGTTTAAACTTATGAAATGACTAATGCCCTGTACACACCGTCAGACTTTGTTCGGACATTCCGACAACAAAATCCTAGGATTTTTTCCGACGGATGTTGGCTCAAACTTGTCTTGCATACACACGGTCACACAAAGTTGTCGGAAAATCCGATCGTTCTAAGCGCGGTGACGTAAAACACGTACGTCGGGACTATAAATGGGGCAGTGGCCAATAGCTTTCATCTCTTTATTTATTTTGAGCATGCGTGGCACGTTGTCCGTCGGATTTGTGTACACACGATTTTGTTGTCGGAAAATTTTATATCCTGCTCTCAAACTTTGTGTGTCGGAAAATCCAATGGAAAATGTGTGATGGAGCCTACACACGGTCAGAATTTCCGACAACAAGGTCCTATCACACATTTTCCATCGGAAAATACGACCGTGTGTACAGGGCATTAGAGTTAAAAAATAGATTTTATTTATACAAAAAATTATTTTAAAATAAGTTTTTTTACAAAGAACATGGAAATATTCACAATAATAACAATGATAAGGTGGTTATGAAATATGTAGGATCAAACCAAAATGAAGATTGCACACTAGCCCAACATGTTTCGCTGATTGCTTCTTCAGGGGATGTGCAATTCAGAGAACTATTGGAACTATTATGTGGTCATTTTAGCAACAAACTAGCTTCTCTGGACAAAGAGATTGAAAAGCTCTATAGAGACAATGATCCTATTACATCCAATGAGCTGTTCAACAGCCGCGAGAGCACTTTAAAAGCAAACCTGGAGATCTATGTCTCAGAGATATTAAACACTAAAGAAAATAAATTTATGAGAGATAAATTATCATATGACCTCTTCTGTTTCTTCCCTCTCTTCACAGGCACCTGATCGTATCATTGATCCAAAAAAGTAGGAATCTCACAAACGCACTGACGGTAACTGTAATGCACCTTCTCGTTCATCCAAACGTTTTCCAAGCACTACTCATGCTCCTATTAATACTAGAGCCAGTACGGCTAAAGCCAATGCAGCCACTAACGCACCAAATCATTGTGAACCTACCATAAATATTAGTCTGGGTAATTCACTCCCTACTCAATCTCCGCTTTCGCAAGTAAGTAACGATATTATTACACAGTAGGATTTTCGTCCGGCTCCCATCTTCTCGCAGCCGGTGCACGACCCAAAGAAAAACATGGGTGCGGAATCAATATCACAGAAACTTCTCAAACATTCAAAGTAATAAATCTTTCTTCTACTTCTCTCACTCCTGATCAAATTTCTGTTTTGGAGCTGGGCCTTTCCTTTTGTCCAACACAGAAAATTGACCAATTCGAATTAATTAAGGATCTCAATTTGTTTGCACAAAAATTAATGCTTCGCATCCTATTTGACAAATCTAAGCCACCAACCCAAGCGCAATCCATTTCTGAGCCCCCTGCACAGGCCATGAGCATTGACGATATCAAAGCTTTGGAAGAGCTAATGGAGCTGTGGGACAAGGGACACATTGACTCTACAGAGATTATGGAGGCTGAGTCTTTCCTCTCTGATGAACACACTCCAATGGCTCCCCCTTTCCCTCCTCCCCCAGCCCCCTTACCAAAAGAGTACAAACCAAGGTCAAAGACCTTTCCTGCCCTACAGGGCAATCCAAATGTCTGGGCCTTCACCCAAAAAGTGACAAATGAAATTAGAAAAACAAAATGGAAGGGTCTCTGTGATTCAAATTCAACACCCTCACAAAAAGAGGCATTAACCTCTCTACAGTCGAATAAATTACTAATTGCGAAACCTTCAGATAAGGGAGGCAACCTCGTTGTCATGGACAGTCATCAATATGAATCTATGGTGATGTGGTTATTACAGAATCATGACTGGTACAAAAAGGTACCGGACAGTCATGTTCAGTACATAACTGTCCTCTACCGACAACTGATAGGGTCTGCCTATCATCAGGGTTTAATTAATAAACACACCTGGGAATTCCTTAATGTCCCCTTTCCACGTACTCCCACACTGTACGCACTTCCGAAAATCCGCAAGGATTCTGTGAATCCTCCGGGTCGTCCCATAATATCAGGGAATGGTGGTTTGACCGAAAAGGCAAGCCAAATGGTTGATGATTATCTCAGACCTTATGTTGAGGACCTAGCCTCTTATTTGCAAGACACCAGTGATCGTTTCAAAGCTCACGATGGCCTAGCATTACCCGTGGGAGCATGGCTGGTGACTCTAGACGTGGAGGCCCTCTACAACTCCATTCCCCATGATTTGGGTGTTGGAATTGTGGAGGGCTTCATTTCACACAACAATGAGGTATCTCCTGCCTATGATCAATTCATTTTAGACCTCCTACAGTTAATTTTAAACAGTAATGTCTTCATGTTTGGACGCTCCCACTACCTCCAGATACAGGGGTAGCCATGGGAACTAAATGTGCTCCTTCCTATGCAAACCTGTATCTGGGGGGGTGGGACCGTGACTTGTCCTTCAGAGAGAAACTTTTTTGATCAGATACCAATTTGGAGACGATATATCAATAACATTTTTTTTCGTGTGGACAGGGACCCGCAAGGATTTATCTCTCTTTTTTGAGAGTCTTAGACCCAACCGATATAATCTCACTTTTACTATGGAAGCCAGCCACGAAAGGCTGACCTTCCTAGACATTCAAAATTTTTACCAACGCAGATAGAACAATAGGAACTACATTATATCGTAAACCTTCAGTGGGTAATTCCCTTCTCCATGCGAATAGTTCTCATACCTGCATCCCTAAAAGCGAACATACCTTATGGGCAATATCTTGGTATCAGAAGAAACTGCAGTGAAAATACTCACTTTGAACAGGAGGCCAGGGCCCTACAAAATTGTTTAAAATTACGTGGCTATAGCAATAAGCGCCTTAGAAAGGCCTATGCTAGGGCCAAAAAACATAATAGGTCTGACTTAATCCATGGTCCCTCTACCCTTAGACCTGACCCAGGATTAAGAATGATTACTAGATACTCAGGACAGCACAAACAAATACGCGATCTAATGTAGAGGCACTGGTACCTCCTTATGGGGGATCCTAGTGTTTCTAAGCATTTGAAAAATTATCCTGAGAAAACTTATAAACGATTGCGATCTATAAGAGATCAAATTGTACATAGTCATTATTCATTATCCTCTACAACTACTGCTGCCAATAAAGGAACTAGGTCAGGGATCCTCAAACTACGGCCCTCCAGCTGTTGCGGAACTACACATCCCATGAGGCATTGTAAAACTCTGACATTCACAGACATGGCTAGGCATGATGGGAATTGTAGTTCTTGAACAACTGGAGGGCCATAGTTTGAAGACCCTTGAACTAGGTCTTGTCATAAATGTGACAATTCCCCTACATGAGGGAATTGTGAATGACTAGAAGGCAGCAGGACAATGTGTGTCTATGGTCATAACAAATTAATCATAGCAATTCATTGTATAGGCTGATAAGGTGTTTCACACAATTTATCTCATATTAAACATAAAAATAAATGGTTAAGAGTCCTTAAGTGATAGCCTGGTGGTTAGAGTAATATTCTTATGGTGTTGAAGGTTGTGGGTTCTAAACCAGTTCACAGTACAATCACTAGTTATATATTTTCAATATATTGATTTTATATTAAACATATTTTAAAATATGAGTTAGTGAGGGCTTAAATTGTATTTTATTGATATATCCAAAATAATTTCAAGGATTATTAACAAAGACATATTGATAAAATTGTTGTATAAGCTGACTACTATAAATTAGAGAGTAGGGATTTTTTTTTACAAATCGGTGTATATATTGGGATGATTTTGGTGACATGAGGCCAGTTCTCAATTTCAGGAGACGTCCCTGGAAGCTGCATGATAACCATTTTATCTCACAACTCAGCCCTGGGCTCTGCACTATAAGGTAATCTGTGTGTACTACAATGCACACGCCCATATCTCCCCTTCACTGATTGGCTGCACTTTATCCCCACTGACACCAATGCAGCACCATTTTCCTCTTAGCTACACAGTTGACACAGACATTTTTTCCAGCTGACACCACCGATGCAGGGTCATTTCTTTTCATCCAGTGAGTGACACCACCGATGCAGGGCATTGTAGTGCACACAGATTACCTTATAGTGCAGAGCCCAGGGCTGAGTTGTGAGATATAATGGTTATCTTGCAGCTTCCAGGGACAATCTCCTGAAATTGAGAACTGGCCCCATGTCACCAAAATCATCCCAATATATACACCGATTTGTAAAAAACTCCCTACTCTCTAATTTATAGTAGTCAGCTTATACAACAATTTTATCAATATGTCTTTGTTAATAATCCTTGAAATCAATTTAGATATATCAATAAAATACAATTTAAGCCCTCACTAACTCATATTTTAAAATAAGTTTAATATAAAATCAATATATTGAAAATATGTAACTAGTGATTATGCTGTGAACTGGTTTAGAACTCACAACCTTCAACACTATAAGCCCATTATGCTAACCACCAGGCTATCACTTAAAGATTCTTAACTGTTGCTTTCTATGTTTAATATGAGATATATTGTGTGTGAAACACCTTGTCAGCCCATACAATTAATTGCTATGATTAATCCGTTATGACCATAGACACACATTGTCCTGCTGCCTTCTAGCCATTCACAATTCCCTCATGTAGGGGAAATAGTGAAATGTGTCCTACAAGTTTGGGTACAGAGCTGTGCCCCCCCCCCCCCCCCCCACACACTTACACACAAGACTGTACACATGTTTTCAGCATGGTTGTTTATGTTGGAGCAGATGACAGAAAAGAAGGATAAGACAGCAAACCGAGGAACTAATTAATACAGTAGAGGAACCAGAGAACCCAGCACTGCCTGCTTCTCTATACTGTGTGCTGTAACTAAGATAGATTTACATATTCATATACAGAGCAGAAGACATGTATGTCTGCAGAATGATGATCTCTGGGTGTTATTACCTTATTGCTCATTGGTCCTAAAATCTTCCTAATAGAGACTACTGTATTTATAAACTCAGAATTTTGACTTTGAATCTCAGAATTCTGACTTTGAAACTCAGAATTCTGACTTTGAAACTCAGAATTCTGACTTTTAATCTCAGAATTCTGACTTTGAATCTCAGAATTCTGACTTTAAATCTCAGAATTCTGACTTTTAATCTCAGAATTCTGTAGAATTGTTTTTTTTTTTTTTTACTCACGTTTCTGACTTTCAATCTCAGAATTCTGAGTTTCAGAGTCAGAATTCTGACTTTGAATCTCAGAATTATGACTTTCAAACTCAGAATTTTGACTTTCAAACTCAGAATTCTGTAAAAAAAAAAAAAAAAAAAATGTTTTTTTCAAACTCATAATTCTGTATTTTTTTTAATGATGGCCCCAGGGCTCTTCCATACTGCAGACATACATGTCTTCTGCTCTGTATATGGATATGTAAATCTATCTTAGTTACAGCACACAGTATAGGGAAGCAGACAGTGCTGGATTTTCTGGTTCCTCTGCTGTCTTATCCTTCTCTGTCATCTGCTCCAACATAAAGAGCCATGCTGAAAACATATGTATTGTGTGTGAGTAGGGGGGGGGACACAGCTTCCATAGATAACAGAACACAATGGCCAGCACAGCACAGCTCTGCACCCCAACTTATAGGAAACGTTGCACTTTTGCCCCTACATGAGGGAAAAAATTACCCTGCATCGGTGATGTCATTGGATGGAAAAAAATGACCCTGCATCGGTGGTGTCATTGGATGGAAAAATGACCCTGCATCGGTGGTGTCATTGGATGGAAAAAAATGACCCTGCATCGGTGATGTCACTAGATGGAAAAAAATGACCCTGCATCGGTGATATCATTGGATGGAAAAAATGACCCTGCATCGGTGATGTCACTGGATGGAAAAATGACCCTGCATCGGTGGTGTCATTGGATGGAAAAAAATGACCCCTGCATCGGTGATGTCACTAGATGGAAAAAAATGACCCTGCATCGGTGATGTCATTGGATGGAAAAAAAGACCCTGCATCGGTGGTGTCACTGGATGGAAAAAAAATTACCCTGCATCGGTGATGTCATTGGATGGAAAAAAAATGACCCTGCATCGGTGGTGTCATTGGATGGAAAAATGACCCTGCATCGGTGGTGTCATTGGATGGAAAAAAATGACCCTGCATCGGTGATGTCACTAGATGGAAAAAAATGACCCTGCATCGGTGATATCATTGGATGGAAAAAATGACCCTGCATCGGTGATGTCACTGGATGGAAATATGACCCTGCATCGGTAATGTCACTGGATGGAAAAAAATGATCCTGCATCGGTGGTGTCATTGCATGGGAAAAACCTGCATCGGTGGTGTCACTGGATGGAAAAATGAACCTGCATCGGTGATGTCACTGGATGGAAAAAAATGACCCTGCATCGGTGATGTCACTAGATGGAAAAAAATGACCCTGCATCGGTGATGTCATTGGATGGGAAAAATGACCCTGCATCGGTGGTGTCACTGGATGGAAAAAATGACCCTGCATCGGTGGTGTCTCTGGATGGAAAAAATTTCTGTGTCAATGGTGTACCTAAGAGGAAAATGGCGCTGCATCGGTGTCAGTGGGGATAAAGTGCAGCCAATCAGTGAAGGGGAGATATGGGCGTGTGCATTGTAGTGCACACAGATTACCTTATAGTGCAGAGCCCAGGGCTGAGTTATAAGACATGATGGTTATCATGCAGTATCCAGGGACAATCTCCTGAAATTGAGAACTGGCCCCATGTCACCAAAATCATTCCCATATATACACCGATTTGTAAAAAAATCCCTACTCTCTAATTTATAGTAGTCAGCTTATACAACAATTTTATCAATATGTCTTTGTTAATAATCCTTGAAATCAATTTGGATATATAAATAAAATGCAATTTAAGCCCTCACGAACTCATATTTTAACATATGTTTAATATAAAATCAATATATTGAAAATATAAAACTAATGATTATATTCTGAACTGGATTAGAACCCACAAACTTCAACAAACATTTCAGGATGGATACAATCTTTTCAACGCTTTTTACGCCTAGCATTGGACCTGGGGAACTCAGTATGGCACCTCCAATTCAGAGCTCTACCATACGGATTTTCATCCTCCCCCAGGATCTTCACAAAAATTATGGCGGAAGCTCTGGAACCTCTGAAGTTGAGAGGGATTTCAGTCGTCCCCTATCTAGACAACCTGTTTTTCTTCGCAGATTCCAAAGAACAAGTCATATCAAATTTCCAGACGTCCCAAGATCACCTGAAGAACTTAGGGTGGCTCCTATATTTGGAAAAATCCAATCTGGAACCCTCACAGGAGATGAAGTTTTTGGGGTACACCATAAACTCGGTGTTTCAAAAAGTCTTTCTACCGCAGGAAAAAAGGGAAAAGATCCAATCAGCAGTGAAACAGGTTCAGAACTACCTGTCAGTGTCAGCCAGGTCAGCTATGGCGGTGTTGGGTCTTCTTACAGCATCGATTCCCGCCATTCAGTGGGCCAGATTGCATTCAAGGCCCCTCCAGTTAAACATTCTGCGCAGTTGGTCATACCAGGAACCATTAGAAAAACAGATAAACCTTTCCTTAAAGGTAAAGAGGGCTCTCTGGTGGTGGAGAAATCCATCCAACCTGACAAAAGGCCTTTCTTGGGTCTTTCCCCTGGACAAGCGTCTAACGACGGACGCGAGTTCCTGGGGCTGGGGAGCCCACCTGGACGGTCAGACCTCTCAGGGGGTCTGGTCCATGTCGGAAGCCCAAATTTCCTTAAACTGGCGGGAACTAAAGGCAATTTTTCTGGGTCTTCTAGCCTTTCAAGATGTAGTGAAGGGCCATCATGTTTAGGTACTGTCAGACAACACAACTGCAGTAGCCTACATAATGAAACAAGGGGGAACCAGGAGCAAAAGACTCCTAGAGTTGGCCAGTCAATTACTGACCTGGGCGTAACAGAACGTGGCATTATTATTAGCAGTCCACCTGAAAGGCTCTCAGAATCTGCTAGCAGATCTTCTAAGCAGACGGAATTTGGTGGAAGCAGAATGGAGCTTAAATCAAGAAGTCTTCCTGATGATCTCCAAAGCTTGGGGGCAACCCCAAAAAATCTGTTTGCCAACCAACAAAACTCAAAAGTACGCAAATTCTTCTCTCTCCACCGAGGAGATCAAGCAGTAGGCATAGATGCTTTCGCCCATCCGTGGCATTACCAGCTGTGCTATGCTTTTCCCCCCTTTCCTCTGATACCACTAGTCTTAAGGAAGTTCAGAGAAGAAAAGACCAATCTGATCCTGGTCACTCCCTTCTGGCCAAAAACCCCTTGGTTCACAGCTCTGTTAAATCTAGCCACAGAACCTCCTTGGAAGTTACCGTCCAGAAAAGATCTTCTATCGCAGGGGTCAGTGAACCATCCAGAGGTTGACTATTTTCAGTTAAGAGCTTGGTTTCTGAAGGAGACCTCTTGAAGGCGAAAGGACTAGCTGACAAAGCAGTAAAGACCCTTCTTTCAAGTAGAAAAGAGGTCACTAGGGCCATATACATGAAGGTCTGGAAAAAATGTAACTCCTGGTGTGCTTCTAAAGGCCTCCTGGTTAAAAGTTCAGTATCTGTTCTTGGATTTCTCCATGAGGGAATGGAGAAGGTACTGGCAGCCAGCACCCTGAAAACTCAGGTGGCGGCTTTATCTGTTTATTTTGAAAGAACTTTATCCAAAGAAGTTTTAATTTCAAGATTTTTCAGGGCACTCGCACGAAATAGTCCAGTAGCCCTTAAAGATTTTCCCAGTTGGGATTTGTCTATCGTTTTATAGGGTCTCTCGGGAGCTTTGTTTGAACCCTTACAAGAAGCATCCTTGCAGAATTTGGTTTTCAAAACAATTTTTCTGGTGGCCATCACCTCTGCAAGAAGAATCAGTGAGCTCCAAGCTCTGGCAGTTACAGAACCTTTCCTGAAAGTTTTTGCAGACAGAGTGGTCCTTCAACTGGACCCAGCGTTTCTTCCTAAGGTTTCTTCTATCTTTCACTGATCACAAGAAATAATCCTGCCCACTTTCTCTTCGACTCCGACTAATCCAGGAGAAGTTTTTCATACTCTGGATGTGAGGAGATGTTTGTTACACTTCCTTACAGTAACCAAAGAATTCAGAAAATCGAATGCTCTTTTTGTGGTTTTCTCAGGCTCACGCAAGGGAGAGAAAGCTTCCAAAAGTACACTGGGCAGATGGCTTAGATTGGCAATCACAGAGGCCTATAAAGCTAAAGGAGAAATACCCACTTTAGGTATTGCTGCTCATTCTACAAGATCTACAGCAGTTTCCTGGGCTGAAAGGGCCGGTGCTACGCCTGAACAAATCTGTAAGGCTGCTACTTGGTCCAGCTATTCAACGTTTCTCCGACTCTATCGTTTGGCTTTATTGTCCACCGCAGATCAAGCCTTTGGCAGGAAGGTACTGCAGGCAGTAGTCCCACCCTAGGGTACGTTTCTCGATTTTCCTCTTCAAGGTTGTCCTGAAAGGCGAGTTGAGAAAGGCATAGTTAGACTTACCGGTGACGGTACTTCTAAGAGCCTTTCAGGACAACCTTGGAGAGAGCGTAGCTCTGCCTTCTTCACAGAAAACTTAAACGACTGACTGTTAAAGTAGAAATAAATATCAGTGGTAATATAGAGCTCTGATCCCAGCGCTCAAAAAAAATTAAAATCACCAAAAAATTGCCATAATTGTAAATACAATGATCATCATCAATCACATCATCCAGCAATGTCTCCATCTCAGTGTAAACTCTGCAAAAATGGCATAAAGGTATTAATAAAGTAATGCAGTCATATAGTGAAGGGAAGGGAGAATAAGCATGTCATCCATGGAGGGGTTGTCATGAATGGCAGAGATCAGCAGCCAAGTGGCTGGTGTGTGAAGAGTTTGGAAGGAAGTTGCTGGGTGGATGTGAGAGAAGCGCTGTAGCTTGCGGAGCTGGGGTGCAGGCGGCCCAGATTGTTCAGCGGCTCACGGGTGTCCTCAGCCTGTTTGGCAACACTTTGCTCTGATCGGTGACCCCGTAAGGGGGCATAGTTGTGCATTTCGGGGATCTGCCCCTTTGTCAAACCATAGTGAATGGGAATGATCGTGAGTGCAATTGATTTATAGAGGAGGTAATGTGGGTGATGGCTCCTCCTTAATAACTGGGATTGACAGGTCTGTGGTAGAGTCAGTCTGAATGGTTGGCAAGAGCATAAAACATGGTTACTCCTTAATGCTTGAGACTGACAAGGCCAAAGGAGAGTGAGAGACTGATCTGAATGATTCAAACTGTTACTGGGCATCAGGATCAGTATGTACTAGAGCATCTATTAAAAACGTGTCAGCAAAAAAATGTTTATTAATTATAGGACACAATGGAGAGATTGATAGATAAGAAATAAGAAAGTAAAGGGGGAAAAAAAACACTGAATAAAAAATTAGTGAAATTGGGAGTGAATTAACAACAAAATGTAAAAAAAAAAAACATTTTTTTTAATAAAAATTAGATGTTCTTTTTATAAAACATTTTTTAATGCTGCCCAAATATTATTTTTAATTCACTCCCAAGATCAGTAACGTTTTTCCTTATTTAATTATTAATCTCTCCATTGTGTCCAATAAATAGTAAAAATATCTTTTTCTGACACGTTTTTAATAGTTACTGAAGTACATACAGTACTGATCCCGATGCCCATGACAGTTCTGACCAGTCTCTCACTCTCCTATGGACGTGTCAGTCTCAAGCTTGAAGGAGGGACCATGGCTTACACTCATGCCCACAGTTCAGACTGACTCTACCACACCACACTATATTGCCAAAAGTATCGGGACACCCCTCCAAATCATTATGGTGTGGGGTTGTTTTTCAGGGGTTGGGTTTGGCCCCTTAGTTCCAGTGAAGGGAACTCTTAAGGTGTCAGCATACGAAGACATTTTAGACAATTTCATGTTTCCAACTTTGTGGAAACAGTTTGGAGATGGCCCCTTCCTGTTCCAACATGACTGTGCACCAGTGCACAAAAAAGGTTCATAAAGACATGGATGAGTGAGATTGAGGTGGAGGAACTTGACTGGCCTGCACAGAACCCTGACCTCAACCCGATAGAACACCATTGGGATGAATTAGAGTGGAGAATGCGAGCCAGGCCTTCATGGCTAACATCAGTGCCAAACACTTGAATTTGCGGTGCACTCGGTGGGATGTTTGCCTGCAAAGTGCACAGTGAATAGTTTGTTAAGGAGTAGGCCAGGAAGCCAGTTGCCATGTCCTTAACAACAGATGAATCATCAGCTGTCAATGGGCTTCCCCCGCTGACAGCTGAATGAAAAAAAACATTTAACAAATGTTAAAAAAATGGTGTGTGGGTCCCCCTCAATCCATGCCAGACACTTTGGATGTGGTATGGATTTTAAGGGGAACCCCCAAGCCAAAATGTTTAAAAAAATGGCGTAGGGTCCCACCGAAAATACATTCCAAGACCCTTATCCGAGCATGCAGCCTGGCAGGCTAGGAGAGGGGGGGGATGAGCGAGTGACCCATTCCAAAACCATACCAGGCCCCATGCCCTCAACATGGGGGGATGCTTTGAGCCCCCCGCCCCAAAGCACCTTGTCCCCATGTTTATGGGGACAAGGGCCTCTTCCCTACAACCCTGGGTGGTGGTTGTGGGGGTCTTTGGGCAGGAGGCTTATTAGATTCTGGAATCTCCCTGCTATGTGAATGAGTAGGGGTACATTGTACTTCTACTCATTCACCAAACAAAGTGTCAAAAAGAAATAAAAACATATACACAGTTTTTGACAAGTCCTTTATTAAAAATAACAATAACAAAGAACCCTCAATGTAGATCCATTGTCAATCACGATGCCCACTGCACTGTGGGACCTGAAAAAAGAAAAAAAAAGTTTCGCCCGCGACGAAAGCTCCCTGCCAACTGCCTGTTCTGCTGTCTGACAGTTTTTAATGCCACATGTAATGTCACCCACTCAGCATGCACCAGTCGGTGACTTCACAAGGGGGCAGTGCCACCAGGTGACATCGCCAGGTTGCTCCGCACCCTACCTATTTAAGACGGTGGAGTAGCAGTCGGCGGTTGCAGGTGGAGATTTCTTTTTTCTTTTCTTCGGGTCCAGCGGTGCGACGGGCGTCATGATTGACAATGTATCTACATTGGGGGGACATTTTTTTTATTTTTAATAAAGGAATTGTCAAAAACTGTAACTGTGTGTGTTTTTATTTATTTTTTACATTTTTATTGGTGAATGAGTAGGGGAACTATGTTCCCCTACTCATTCACATAGGAGGGGTGGGGTCTGGGGGCCCCTTTGTTAAAGGGGGCTTCCAGATTCCGAAAAGTCCCCTTCCTGTAGACCCACACAACCACAGCCCAGGGTTGTGGGGAAGAGGCCCTTGTCCACATCAACATGGGGACAATGTGCTTTGGGGTGGGAGGGAAGAGCCCCCTGTCCCAAAGCACCGACCCATGTTGAGGGCATGTGGTCTGGTATGGTTCAGGAGGGGGGCCACATGCTCGTCCCCCACTTTTAATAAGTGTCTGGTATAGATTTGGGGGGACCCCTTCATTTATTTTCAATTATGGCGTGGGTTTCCCCTGAAAATACATACCAGACCCACAGGGCTTGGAATGGATTGGGGCAAGACCCCCACACCGTTTTTTTTACATTTTTGTATTGCCGGCAGCTGGGAAAATCTATTCAAATGTCATTTTTTTAAAATATATGCCAGTTTTGCTGCAGCAGGCTCTATATCGTACATGGCACAGATGCACTACTTTACAGGTAGACTAAAGGGATTTTCATTGCTGTATAATTTGAATTATTGTATTATTTCACTTTAAGCATCATTAAAATCACTGCTGCTTAAAAAAAAAGGCTGTCTATTGACATCCTCCCCTTTCAAAGCTGGGCGTGTGTGGTGCGTGCTGTGATCACCCGAGTCACAGAGACTTGGGTGATCACAGATCCGAGTAAGGGGTCGATCTCGGCCTCTTACCATGTGATCAGCTGTTGGGCAATGACAGCTGATCACGTGTTGTAAACAGAGGAACAGTAATTGTTTTTTTTTCTTCTCACGCCGACAGCGTGAGGAGAAAAAAAGCCGATCACCGGCTGCTGTTTAAAGGGACATCGGTCCCGAAGAGGAAGAGCCTCTGTGCCCACCAGTACCGCCTGACAGTGCCAGCAATCAGTGCCCCCAGTAAGTGCCAGCAATCAGTGCTACCTATCAGTGCCCACAAATGCCACCTATCAATGCCCACCAATGCCAATCAGTGCTACCTAGCAGTGCTGCCTATCAGTGTCACCGTCCAGTGCCAATCAGTGCTCATCACTGCCACCCACCAGTGCCAGCTATCAGTGCCACCTATTTGTGCCCTTCAGTGCCACCTATCAACGCCCTTCAGTGCCACCCATCAGTGCCCACCAATGCCACCTATCAGTGCCGCCTTATCAGGGCCCATCAGTGCAGCCTATCGGTGCCCATCAGTGTAGCCTCATCAGCGTACATCAATGAAGGAGAAAAATTGCCTGTTTGCAAAATTTATTACCAAAATATAAAATGGTTTTGTATTTTTTTTTAAATAATTCAGTTTTTTTTAATTTTTTTAACAAAAAATAAAAAACCCAGAGGTGATAAAATACCACCAAAAGAAAGCTCTATTTGTGGGAACAAAAATGATAAAAATTTAATTTGGTTACAAATTTTGGCTTGCAAGAGTGACAGCGCTAAAAGCTGAAAATTGGTCTGGGCAGGAGGGGGGTTTAGGTGCCCAGTAAGCAAGTAGTTAATAGGGTTTGCGGTTCGGGCCCAAATCGTTTCCATGTTCGGGAGTTCTTGTGTGAACCGGGGGTGTTCGGTCAATCACTACTCAGTAGGAGTGAGTCCCCAATGAAAGAATGCTGATCAGCTGTGGGGAGAGAAGGTAGGGGGAAGAATCAGTGTCCCCAGCATATGTTCCTCTCTAACTGTGGTCACAGCTGATCTTCTTGGGTGACTGGGGCTGGTAGGAGCCCAGTTAATCTGGTCCTGGTGTTAAGACAGCCTCTGATGGCGGAAATGGTGTGGCCTGTTTAAGGGACAGTAGAGCGGCCTGGGGTGCAATTGTCACGCAATTGACAAGTATAAAGAGGACCCATCTAAATGGTGGCCGCCAGAGGGTCCCTTAATAAACATACAATTGATGCATTATTTAACCTGCTTTTTAAAATGTCTGATTGTGGGGGGATTGAATGCTTAGCAGCTTGGAAAGAAGCATACAGGAAGGATATAAAACCACCCCCCTATAAAATGTGCTCAGAGAAAGCTGCTTTACATTTAAAAGATGAGGATGAGATGCCCAATGCTTGGGCTTCCCCTTATGAATTAATAAGAAGGGAATTGGCAGGAGCGTCTGCACCTATGGTAGAGCGGGAAGAGGTTACAGGAGGGGAGTCAGCTAGTGATGACATAGGAGAAGCATCTGGTTATCAGCAGGCCACTCCAAGTATTATGACAGAAACCCCACAGCGTAGACACACAGGTAAACTTGTTTCCAAACAGTATTCCCCACGTTACCGTAGAGAGGAACCATTCTATGATACAGATGGTACGATGAAGTTTGAAAAAGATGGGGAGCTATGGCAGTACACTCCAGCAAGAGCAGATGCCTTGGCAAAATTTAATAAATTAAGTAAGTCTGATACTAGTACTCCCACAGCAAGGGGACCCAGGGATTCTACCTCACCTGCGCTAACTAGGCAACAGACAAAACGGTTGGGATTAGCAGTGCCTCAGCCTACCCCAGAAGATAGACAAAGGACAAAAGAATATTTTAGATCCCAATTAGAACCATTTGGACAAATGCCCTTGAGAGAGGTAGCTTTGCCAGGGGAGGCAGATGCCCGGGGGAATTATACAGCAAGGATAGGAAAAGTTTATGTCCCCTGGAAACCCAATGAAATTAGGGCAATTGTTGCTGATCTACCCAGCTTAGAGAAATGTCCAAAGAAATGGTATAAAAAGTTGTGGATGGAGAAAACGCAACAAGCTACATATATTGATATGTGGATCTTGATTGATTGTGCTGTGCCAGAAAAATATGTGGATGTATGGAATGTATTTGCAAGAAATAAGGGAGCATATGATCAAGGGATAATGAAGGTGGAAGATCCACCACTAGACCCGGTTGAGTATGAAGAGACAATTAGCAGATTGAATGAAATCTTAAAAGATTGTGTAACAACCACTTTTGATAAGGGGCAAGATATGCGAGCATTGATGGATGTTGTTCAGAAGAAAGGTGAGGATGTGTTAGATTATTGGAATAGATTTAAAGATGCTATTCAAAAGCATACTGATTGGATCCCAGATGATGAAGGTGATATGAAGCGACCAGAGTTGGTGAATGTTTTGGTGGGTGGAATGTTGCCTGAAAATAGAGAGGAGATAGAGCTTCGTACAGTGGGATGGAGAAAGAAACCTGCCCCTGAGTTAGTTGAGATAGCTCAAGTAGCCTATTAAGTATTACAGAAAAGAAAAGACAAAATAGACAAAAAGGAAAAAGGTAATTGCAAAGCAACAAATGCCCACAACCTTAAAACAGTTGAGGGCATTCCTTGGATTGGTGGGCTATTGCAGGCAGTTTTTGCCTCAATATTCTACAATTATAGATCCCCTACAAGACTTGTTGAAAGGCCATACAAAAAGCAATTACAAGTTCACCTCTGATAAATTAACCCCAGCAGTCCAGGAAGCATTTAAATGGATTAAAAGGTCTTTGTTAACTGTACCCAGTTTAGGTTTACCTGACTATAGCAAAGATTTTTATCTCTTTTGCACAGAAGGAAAAAGGTAATTGCAAAGCAACAGATGCCCACGACCTTAAAACAGTTGAGGGCATTCATTGGATTGGTGGGCTATTGCAGGCAGTTTTTGCCTCAATATTCCACAATTATAGATCCTCTACAAGACTTGTTGAAAGGCCATACAAAAAGCAATTACAAGTTCACCTCTGATAAATTAACCCCAGCAGTCCAGGAAGCATTTAAATGGATTAAAAGGTCTTTGGTTTACCTGACTATAGCAAAGATTTTTATCTCTTTTTCACTGAAGTGAATGGCCATGCAAATGGAGTATTAACACAGCATTTCTGTGGTCAACATCACCCAGTAGGGTACTACAGCTACCCCTTGGATAGTGTAGCTAGAGGACTTCCTGGTTGTTTAAAATCAGTAGCAGCAGCTACTCTGCTGGTAGAAAAAACTGCTGACATTGTACTGGGCAATACTTTGTATTTAATGTGTCCGCATGACTTGGAAGCTATGCTGAACAGTGCTTACACTAAACATTTTTCTGCTCAACGAATAACACATTATCATTTGGTTTTATTATCAGCTTCCAAACTCAAAATCCAACGCTGCCAGACCTTGAATCCGGCCACCTTCTTGCCGGAAGAGGACAACGAGGAGATTGAGGATTCTGTCTACCTGACTCATGATTGTGCTAACTCTATTGACAGTGTGACCAAGCCCCGACCTGACTTGGAGGATGAACCCATCTCAGGTCTACCATCTTGTGCTGATCTGCTTGTAGATGGATCCTCCATTAGAAGGACTGATGGCCTCACACATTTGCCGCTTGTGCAATGGTAAATGGTGACAATAAATTACTACACGCTGAGGTTCTGCAGAATTCAAGGTCAGCGCAGGCAGCTGAATAAACTGCTCTCTGTGTTGCTTTGGAGCTTGCAGAAGGGGCTACTGTAAATATCTATAGTGACTCAGCCTATGCTGTAGGCATAGTGCATAGTTTTGCACAACTCTGGCAAGAGAGGGGTTATCTGACAGCGGCAGGAACTCCTATACGGCATAAAGCGTTAATTGTCAGATTATTGGCAGCAGTCCAGCTGCCTATTAAAGTTGCAGTGATTAAATGTAAGGCACATACCAGAGCAGATGATAGTATATCGCTTGGGAATGCTTTGGCTGATAGGTATGCTAAAGATGCTATACATTCTTATGAGCCAACTACAGCGCTTCCAACATTTCTTCTCACAGATCTTCAAGTGGATCTGTACATTCTATCAGCCCTACAGGCAAGCTCGCCTCATACATCCTCTTGGACCACAAAGGGAGCTGCTTGTGGGGCAGATGGTCTATGGAGATTAAAAAACAGACTGGTTGCTCCTCCGACTTTGTTCCCTTCTTTGTTTGCTTTGAGCCATGGGCCTTGCCATGTCTCAACAGGAGGGATATGTCGGGTGGTAGCCAGAGACTGGTGGGCTCCAGGTTTTCCTGCATATGCTGCTAAATAGGTTACTGAATGTTCTATATGTCAAATGCATAACATTGGAAAGTCAGTGCCCACTCCCATGAAGCATATTCCACATACTGAGGAACCATTTCAAATTGTGCAAATTGACTTCTCAGATATGCCCCCTTGTGGTTGATTTAAGTATCTTTTGGTTTGCATTGATCAATTTTCAAGTTGGCCAGAAGCCTGGCCCACGGTGAAAAATGATGCCAGAACTGTGGTAAAATGTCTAACGAGGGAATTGATCCCAAGGTTTGGTATAGGGTCAATAATTTCCTCAGATAGAGGGACACATTTTGATAACAAACTCATGGCAGAAGTAGTGAACATTTTGAGTATGAAACAGCAATTGCACACTCCTTACAGACCTCAGGCTAGTGGGATGGTGGAACGCAGTAATCAAACTCTGAAGAGGTATTTGGCCAAAATAACTGCTAATGGACAAAGCACATGGGTAGAAGCGTTACCTATAGCCTTGGCGACCATTAGGACTACCCCTAAGGAGAAACACAGACGGTCACCTTTTGACATATTGTTTGGGCGACCGCCTAAAAGACTACATTCATCTCTTGTGCAGCCAGAGACAGTGACTTTAATAAATGGTCAAGATTCCATGATAGAATATGTTCGCAAATTGGCAAATGTGTTTTCTGATACTTTTTCCAGAGCCAAAGCAGGACAACCTGTGGACACGAGTGAAGGAACTCACGGACTAAAGTCAGGAGATTGGGTGTATATCAAGAATCACACACCCCGGACTACTTTGTCCCCTAAGTGGAAAGGACCATTTCAGGTCATTCCTGTGTCTCCTACTACAGTGAAGCTGAAAGACTATAAGCATTGGGTACATGGTTCACACTGTAAGAAATCTGTGGTTCCAAAAGAGAATATAAGCCGGTCTGCTACGGGCAAGAATTGTTCTGTACCTTTACCTTCCAGGTCTCCTCCACTGACTCGTGCTCGAACAAGAAGACTGCAGAATGAATCTCCTAGGGCCTAAAATGAATGTGAAGCTCTGGATTGTTATCCTCTGCAGTGGAGCAGTGGTATGGATTACAGTCATGGCATATGAATGGACATACAAGAAGGAAAAGGGTAAGATACAAGACACTTTCCTTTTAAATGCTACTGTAATGGAAGAAATGTCACAGCTTGAACTGGTTTCAGATGCTGACCTAAGAGCACGGAGGGAAGCAGCACATGAATATCATGCCAAACTAGCAGAGCCTTTCCATAACTCTTTTGTATCTATGTACCTGCAAGCCACCAAAAAACTGAATATCACTAATTGCTGGATATGCACACATGCACCTATTTCTCATAAGACTATACCTTTGTTAGGAAAACCTAGCACTTTAACTTAAATAGAGGACAGTGCACACTTTGGTGAAGTCAGTAGAACAATGATTGACAGGGCCATTTCACTTTTACTGTTCACAAATGCTCCATTGAGAAAACCAGCAGTCTGCATTAACTTTACTCGAACTTATACACCTGAGTTACTCTCCCAGGGTTATCAGAGTACTACCCGATCGATTGGGAACTCCAACTGCATGGAAAATGCCGATATCAGGTATTGGTTTGATGGTAAGGATACTGTGTGGAGTAGTGAAAGATATCAGGAATTACATGACTACACACATCGTCAACATTCCCGGCAGAACAAAACAATATGAAACTATTGATGTGTTTGCAAGGATATAATTTCAATAAAGCTTGTGCTGCCCCACCAGGCTACTACTTCATATGTGGAAAGAAAGCATATAATTGGGTTCCTTTGAATTCCAAAGGGGTTTGTTACTTTGGTAGAGTTATACCTGCTACTTGGTATATGGAGGATAATGACTTTCAAGAAACACAGCTTCACAAAATACCTATACATTTTCTTAAAAAAGACTTTGTGCATCTTAGCAAAAGGGACCTCACTGGTCAGTCAGTTCCAGGAGAAGATGAACCCCTAGGACAAGATGAAGAAGAAGACTCTGAAGTTAATGTAAAAGATGACAATTATCCTAATAGGCCTACCTCTTATCCTGAGTCAAATGATCATTTTACAGATATTGAATCACATGATAGAGAGATTAAACCACTGTTCTCTATACCTTGGGTAAATAGATGTTGTATTAAAAAAGCTTTCAGTTTCATCATTGATTTGGCAGATCTGATGGACAATATTACTGCCCTGTATGATAGAAACTTTATAGCTCTTGATACAGAATTAAAGATGATTAAAAAAGAGGTTCTGCAGCACCAGCCGGTGCTGGATTATCTCACGGCCAGTCAATGAGGAATATGCACCATAGTGGGAACTACTTGTTGTAACTACATTGGAAATGATACTAAGCCTGAAGATGCCATCATTTCACATGTTGAAAAGGTACAACAAATGAAGGTTAATTTTCATAAATACAACAGAGGGGGGAATGTATATCTCCATATACTGGGACTTTAAATGAAGCGCACAAGGAACGGGGGGTAGTGCGCCTCCATCCCTAATTATAAATTCAAAAAATAATAAAAGAGTATGGGACTTTAAATGAGGCAGGTTCAAACACAAATTTGAGAGTAAAAATAAATACTTTTAATGTACATGAGTATCAAGTTGCGTAACGTTATATATAACAAAAAATTGCTCAGTGCATATGCAGACATCTTGGGAAGTAAATTGCATACATATAAACAGAGTGTAAAACATAATTGCCATAACAAGGGGACAATAATACATATTTCATGAGTATAACTTGTAATATACAGTAAAATTCATAAAAATCTTGGTGGAAATGTGAGGGGTTACATCCTCAACAGCTCGACGCGTTTCGTCGGTTAGCCGACTCATCAGGAGCGGATATTGAATATCTGTAAATAATGGAGATGTTCTAAATCAAAAAATGGGGCCCATGATATGGAAAGTATTATATGTAAAAAGATATATGTAGAGCATAGAGATGGTCAAATCCACAAACTTACATCCCATTGGAACACTGAACTCCGAATAATCCCGGTGTGCAGTGGTCACCATATCAAGCCCCCCCGGGAGCTGAGGTATAGAAGTCCGCCCATAAGTAACAGGCCCACACTGAAAACGTCCCCAACCAGGGAACAAATGTAGTATATTGGGTATTGTGCCAATACTGGCCAGTAAATCTGTAAGATAATTAAAAATATTGTATATGATACACCCGGCAGCACTGTCAAGCACAGAGAAAATAGGGATACATGGAGGAAAAAAGGTAAAAATAGGGTGACAAAAGTGCAGGATGGGGTGTAGGTAGTGATATACCTGCTGGATAGTGTGCAAAGCAGAGATAAAGGTGGGATGTAAAAGGGACCAGTGAGAATTCTGAAAGAATAAGTAAGCAAACACTGGAAGCGTGCTTACAGAGAAGAAACCTATTAGGTGATGTTCATGAGACAATGATACAAGTGTAGAGTGAAAAAAAGGTGAAAAAGTAGAATATAAACAAGCCGTGACATATAGAATTACCCTGTAGTACCAGGTATAGGTTGTACGTGTGCAGTAAATCAAGCAGTGCAAGCCGGTCATCTGGTCAGTTGTAAATGGGGACTCCCAGGTGAGCCGGTCAAATAGGGCAGACAATACCAACGTCACGCAAGCGTGATGACGGGCGGGAAGCGTCTGCCCGCCAATGGCGCCAGACCTAATCCCGCCAATGTATCAGCCAGATGGAGAAACCGCAAAACCAGACGGCGCCAACTAAGGACGTCACTGGTGCGGAATGCGTGGCGTCGATACGCACGAGGCTAGCCGTCCCCATGACACCCGTGAATAGCAAGGGCGGCAAGGGGCGGCGCCTGATGCGAATCGCAGCTCCCGGGAAATGGAAGACAAAAGCAACCAAAGCAAAGCAGGCACGATGAACAATATCCACTAGGGATGAAAAAACTGTGGAGCATAAGTCGGTACAAAAAAGGGGGGGAAAATATCTAAAACCCCACGTATCGCAAGTGCATAAAAAATAGTACATAACATCCAGAGGTTGGGGATTATAAGGTCCCATCAAACCTTCGGGTAGATATATGAGTATAAAAGGGGTAGCTACATGCTACCCATTGTGTAGGAACTCTGCCTCCATCCCGGTTTCAACATACAACAGAGGGGGGAATGTATATCTCCATATACTGGGACTTTAAATGAAGCGCATAAGGAACGGGGGGTAGTGCGCCTCCATCCCTAATTATAAATTCAAAAAATAATAAAAGAGTATGGGACTTTAAATGAGGCAGGTTCAAACACAAATTTGAGAGTAAAAATAAATACTTTTAATGTACATGAGTATCAAGTTGCGTAACGTTATATATAACAAAAAATTGCTCAGTGCATATGCAGACATCTTGGGAAGTAAATTGCATACATATAAACAGAGTGTAAAACATAATTGCCATAACAAGGGGACAATAATACATATTTCATGAGTATAACTTGTAATATACAGTAAAATTCATAAAAATCTTGGTGGAAATGTGAGGGGTTACATCCTCAACAGCTCGACGCGTTTCGTCGGTTAGCCGACTCATCAGGAGCGGATATTGAATATCTGTAAATAATGGAGATGTTCTAAATCAAAAAATGGGGCCCATGATATGGAAAGTATTATATGTAAAAAGATATATATAGAGCATAGAGATGGTCAAATCCACAAACTTACATCCCATTGGAACACTGAACTCCGAATAATCCCGGTGTGCAGTGGTCATCATATCAAGCCCCCCCGGGAGCTGAGGTATAGAAGTCCGCCCATAAGTAACAGGCCCACACTGAAAACGTCCCCAACCAGGGAACAAATGTAGTATATTGGGTATTGTGCCAATACTGGCCAGTAAATCTGTAAGATAATTAAAAATATTGTATATGATACACCCGGCAGCACTGTCAAGCACAGAGAAAATAGGGATACATGGAGGAAAAAAGGTAAAAATAGGGTGACAAAAGTGCAGGATGGGGTGTAGGTAGTGATATACCTGCTGGATAGTGTGCAAAGCAGAGATAAAGGTGGGATGTAAAAGGGACCAGTGAGAATTCTGAAAGAATAAGTAAGCAAACACTGGAAGCGTGCTTACAGAGAAGAAACCTATTAGGTGATGTTCATGAGACAATGATACAAGTGTAGAGTGAAAAAAAGGTGAAAAAGTAGAATATAAACAAGCCGTGACATATAGAATTACCCTGTAGTACCAGGTATAGGTTGTACGTGTGCAGTAAACCAAGCAGTGCAAGCCGGTCATCTGGTCAGTTGTAAATGGGAACAAGACACTGGTCACCGCCCACACCCATAACTGGCCTTCACAGTAAGGAGCACATGGAGGGCATATACATACAAGAAAAAGACAATTCCATAGCTCAACTCACCAACCAGTCTGCTGACCAACCAAATTTACCTGTCTAACCGTATGTTAAAAGCAGGGGTTTAGTTAGCACACATTTGCAAACACATGTGAAAGCTGCAAGGCCTCGTCAAGGCACCCTGTATTACTTGCAGTCCTAACACTAAATTTATAAGTGTCTCCACAGTGGAAGCACATGCATTGAATGGATAGGTGTGAGACAGGTGAGCCAGGAGGCCGCCCTAGCCCCCTTAAAGGGACAGGACACACACTGGACACCCAGCAGTAGCAGCAGAGGCGTCCAGTGTGTCCCCGACCCAAATATACAAACGGTAACAAGACACTGGTCACCGCCCACACCCATAACTGGCCTTCACAGTAAGGAGCACATGGAGGGCATATACATACAAGAAAAAGACAATTCCATAGCTCAACTCACCAACCAGTCTGCTGACCAACCAAATTTACCTGTCTAACCGTATGTTAAAAGCAGGGGTTTAGTTAGCACACATTTGCAAACGCATGTGAAAGCTGCAAGGCCTCGTCAAGGCACCCTGTATTACTTGCAGTCCTAACACTAAATTTATAAGTGTCTCCACAGTGGAAGCACATGCATTGAATGGATAGGTGTGAGACAGGTGAGCCAGGAGGCCGCCCTAGCCCCCTTAAAGGGACAGGACACACACTGGACACCCAGCAGTAGCAGCAGAGGCGTCCAGTGTGTCCCCGACCCAAATATACAAACGGTAACAAGACACTGGTCACCGCCCACACCCATAACTGGCCTTCACAGTAAGTAGCACATGGAGGGCATATACATGCAAGAAAAAGACAATTCCATAGCTCAACTCACCAACCAGTCTGCTGACCAACCAAATTTACCTGTCTAACCGTATGTTAAAAGCAGGGGTTTAGTTAGCACACATTTGCAAACGCATGTGAAAGCTGCAAGGCCTCGTCAAGGCACCCTGTATTACTTGCAGTCCTAACACTAAATTTATAAGTGTCTCCACAGTGGAAGCACATGCATTGAATGGATAGGTGTGAGACAGGTGAGCCAGGAGGCCGCCCTAGCCCCCTTAAAGGGACAGGACACACACTGGACACCCAGCAGTAGCAGCAGAGGCGTCCAGTGTGTCCCCGACCCAAATATACAAACGGTAACAAGACACTGGTCACCGCCCACACCCATAACTGGCCTTCACAGTAAGGAGCACATGGAGGGCATATACATACAAGAAAAAGACAATTCCATAGCTCAACTCACCAACCAGTCTGCTGACCAACCAAATTTACCTGTCTAACCGTATGTTAAAAGCAGGGGTTTAGTTAGCACACATTTGCAAACGCATGTGAAAGCTGCAAGGCCTCGTCAAGGCACCCTGTATTACTTGCAGTCCTAACACTAAATTTATAAGTGTCTCCACAGTGGAAGCACATGCATTGAATGGATAGGTGTGAGACAGGTGAGCCAGGAGGCCGCCCTAGCCCCCTTAAAGGGACAGGACACACACTGGACACCCAGCAGTAGCAGCAGAGGCGTCCAGTGTGTCCCCGACCCAAATATACAAACGGTAACAAGACACTGGTCACCGCCCACACCCATAACTGGCCTTCACAGTAAGGAGCACATGGAGGGCATATACATACAAGAAAAAGACAATTCCATAGCTCAACTCACCAACCAGTCTGCTGACCAACCAAATTTACCTGTCTAACCGTATGTTAAAAGCAGGGGTTTAGTTAGCACACATTTGCAAACGCATGTTCTTGTATGTATATGCCCTCCATGTGCTCCTTACTGTGAAGGCCAGTTATGGGTGTGGGCGGTGACCAGTGTCTTGTTACCGTTTGTATATTTGGGTCGGGGACACACTGGACGCCTCTGCTGCTACTGCTGGGTGTCCAGTGTGTGTCCTGTCCCTTTAAGGGGGCTAGGGCGGCCTCCTGGCTCACCTGTCTCACACCTATCCATTCAATGCATGTGCTTCCACTGTGGAGACACTTATAAATTTAGTGTTAGGACTGCAAGTAATACAGGGTGCCTTGACGAGGCCTTGAAGCTTTCACATGCGTTTGCAAATGTGTGCTAACTAAACCCCTGCTTTTAACATACGGTTAGACAGGTAAATTTGGTTGGTCAGCAGACTGGTTGGTGAGTTGAGCTATGGAATTGTCTTTTTCTTGTATGTATATGCCCTCCATGTGCTCCTTACTGTGAAGGCCAGTTATGGGTGTGGGCGGTGACCAGTGTCTTGTTACCGTTTGTATATTTGGGTCGGGGACACACTGGACGCCTCTGCTGCTACTGCTGGGTGTCCAGTGTGTGTCCTGTCCCTTTAAGGGGGCTAGGGCGGCCTCCTGGCTCACCTGTCTCACACCTATCCATTCAATGCATGTGCTTCCACTGTGGAGACACTTATAAATTTAGTGTTAGGACTGCAAGTAATACAGGGTGCCTTGACGAGGCCTTGCAGCTTTCACATGCGTTTGCAAATGTGTGCTAACTAAACCCCTGCTTTTAACATACGGTTAGACAGGTAAATTTGGTTGGTCAGCAGACTGGTTGGTGAGTTGAGCTATGGAATTGTCTTTTTCTTGTATGTATATGCCCTCCATGTGCTCCTTACTGTGAAGGCCAGTTATGGGTGTGGGCGGTGACCAGTGTCTTGTTACCGTTTGTATATTTGGGTCGGGGACACACTGGACGCCTCTGCTGCTACTGCTGGGTGTCCAGTGTGTGTCCTGTCCCTTTAAGGGGGCTAGGGCGGCCTCCTGGCTCACCTGTCTCACACCTATCCATTCAATGCATGTGCTTCCACTGTGGAGACACTTATAAATTTAGTGTTAGGACTGCAAGTAATACAGGGTGCCTTGACGAGGCCTTGCAGCTTTCACATGCGTTTGCAAATGTGTGCTAACTAAACCCCTGCTTTTAACATACGGTTAGACAGGTAAATTTGGTTGGTCAGCAGACTGGTTGGTGAGTTGAGCTATGGAATTGTCTTTTTCTTGTCAGTTGTAAATGGGGACTCCCAGGTGAGCCGGTCAAATAGGGCAGACAATACCAACGTCACGCAAGCGTGATGACGGGCGGGAAGCGTCTGCCCGCCAATGGCGCCAGACCTAATCCCGCCAATGTATCAGCCAGATGGAGAAACCGCAAAACCAGACGGCGCCAACTAAGGACGTCACTGGTGCGGAATGCGTGGCGTCGATACGCACGAGGCTAGCCGTCCCCATGACACCCGTGAATAGCAAGGGCGGCAAGGGGCGGCGCCTGATGCGAATCGCAGCTCCCGGGAAATGGAAGACAAAAGCAACCAAAGCAAAGCAGGCACGATGAACAATATCCACTAGGGATGAAAAAACTGTGGAGCATAAGTCGGTACAAAAAAGGGGGGGAAAATATCTAAAACCCCACGTATCGCAAGTGCATAAAAAATAGTACATAACATCCAGAGGTTGGGGATTATAAGGTCCCATCAAACCTTCGGGTAGATATATGAGTATAAAAGGGGTAGCTACATGCTACCCATTGTGTAGGAACTCTGCCTCCATCCCGGTTTCAACATACAACAGAGGGGGGAATGTATATCTCCATATACTGGGACTTTAAATGAAGCGCACAAGGAAAGGGGGGTAGTGCGCCTCCATCCCTAATTATAAATTCAAAAAATAATAAATAAATGATTTACTGCACACGTACAACCTCTACCTGGTACTACAGGGTAATTCTATATGTCACGGCTTGTTTATATTCTACTTTTTCACCTTTTTTTCACTCTACACTTGTATCATTGTCTCATGAACATCACCTAATAGGTTTCTTCTCTGTAAGCACGCTTCCAGTGTTTGCTTACTTATTCTTTCAGAATTCTCACTGGTCCCTTTTACATCCCACCTTTATCTCTGCTTTGCACACTATCCAGCAGGTATATCACTACCTACACCCCATCCTGCACTTTTGTCACCCTATTTTTACCTTTTTTCCTCCATGTATCCCTATTTTCTCTGTGCTTGACAGTGCTGCCGGGTGTATCATATACAATATTTTTAATTATCTTACAGATTTACTGGCCAGTATTGGCACAATACCCAATATACTACATTTGTTCCCTGGTTGGGGACGTTTTCAGTGTGGGCCTGTTACTTATGGGCGGACTTCTATACCTCAGCTCCCGGGGGGGCTTGATATGGTGACCACTGCACACCGGGATTATTCGGAGTTCAGTGTTCCAATGGGATGTAAGTTTGTGGATTTGACCATCTCTATGCTCTATATATATCTTTTTACATATAATACTTTCCATATCATGGGCCCCATTTTTTGATTTAGAACATCTCCATTATTTACAGATATTCAATATCCGCTCCTGATGAGTCGGCTAACCGATGAAACGCGTCGAGCTGTTGAGGATGTAACCCCTCACATTTCCACCAAGATTTTTATGAATTTTACTGTATATTACAAGTTATACTCATGAAATATGTATTATTGTCCCCTTGTTATGGCAATTATGTTTTACACTCTGTTTATATGTATGCAATTTACTTCCCAAGATGTCTGCATATGCACTGAGCAATTTTTTGTTATATATAACGTTACGCAACTTGATACTCATGTACATTAAAAGTATTTATTTTTACTCTCAAATTTGTGTTTGAACCTGCCTCATTTAAAGTCCCATACTCTTTTATTTTTTGAGTTAATTTTCATAAAGAGCATACCGAAACTGCTTGGGTTGAGGGTGGCTGGGAAGGCTGGCTCTCCTGGCTCAATCCTCTCAACTGGTTTTCTGGTATTGCAGGATGGTTTTCTGGTATTTTACATGGTATTCTATATATTGTTGGAATTATAGTCCTCATAATCTTAATAGTTAAATGCGCACCTATGTTATGCAAATGCTATTTGAAGATAACCACACATGCTTGTACTAATATTGGTTCTTCTGAGCCCTCAAGGTCTCGAGTCAGAACTGCTCATGAGATGGTGGTCCATATACCTGGAGATCAACCTAAAGACACAGAAGAAGCTTAAAAGGGATACCGAAAAATTCTAATAACAGGAGGGGCAGTAAAGATATGAAACATATGAGCCATATCTTGCTATGTATCTAAAGTTCCTCTTCAACATGAAAATGTATTTCTTATAATTCTGAGTAAAATGTTTCTGAATTCTTTTGGTATTGTAACACATGTGGCTGTCTTGGTTGGCCTCCAATTGACATGAAATGTTCTGCCAATGACATGATACAATTCTCGGAAAAGATGTTGAGATGAAAAGTCCCTGTTTAAAAGTCAAATTAATCCCTTGATATAATCAATCTTTCTTCTGTCAAACTAACTGTCACCCATTAATCAGTAAGGTCAAACTGACCAAAAGTTATGTTGAAATAATTCGTAAAATATGTACTTTGTGATGTGTAATTTTGGGCTTGTGCCCGCCATAGACTACTGTATAATCATTCTCTATAAAAGCTGTACTGCCCTGTAATCTGTATCACTATCTATTGGAAGATGTGATCCTCTGTATGTACAGTGCATATTCTGAAGTAAACATACATGAGACGAATGCAGCTCTATTGGCGTTGATGTCCTTTATTTCAAGGTTCAACTTAACAACAGCTTGTATAACAGTTAAAATTTGCTGTCCCCTTAAAATGACTCCATACAGCCATTAATGTCTAAACCACTGGCAACAAAAGTGAGTACACCCCTAAGTGAAAATGTCCACATTGGGCCAAATTAGCCATTTTCCCTCCCTAGTTTCTATGTGACTTGTTAGTGTTACAAGATCTCAGGTGTGAATGGGGAGCAGGTGTGTTAAATGTGGTGTTATCACTAGACATGTGCAAAACAAAAAAAATTGTTTTGTTTCGCTTTGTTTCGATTGGTTATTTACATAAATTAGTTTAGTTAACTTTGTTTAATTTGTTTTCAGAATTTGTTTCGTTTATACGTATTTGAATCGATTCGAAAAGTTTTCAAATCAATTTTGAATAGTATTGTCCATCAGCTTTACCTTCAGCTTCTTTAGCAAGGCAGTGGTCGTCTTGAAGGTGTTTTTTGTGGTCGTTATCATATTGGGATACTGTCCTGCGGCCCAGTCTCTGAAGGGAGGGGATCATGTTCTGCTTCAGTATGTCACAGTACATGTTGGCATTCATGGTTCCCTCAATGATAACTATGCAGCAGAAAGCACAGGAAGATTTCAGGTGACAAGATTTCTGGCAGGATCACCTGTTTTTTTAACATTACCAAACGAGAAAAGCTTTAAAATAGTATATTAAACAGAATGAGAAGCCACACAAAAAGTTAATGGTTAGGGGTTTACCTACACTGTTAACGTCAGTGGGCCAACAAATCAGATTGAGTTGAGTTTATATAATTTCATTTATTTAACAGTTCAACTAGGCTTTAAGCAATAAGCAAAAGGATGCTCAGGAGAAAGTAAAACTCATTTCTTTATTATGGAAAGAACAGAACTGTTACAGAGCAGAATTGTTTTTAACACACTACAATATCAGTAAACATCATCTGGTCTTTCTAGGTTGACATTCGAAAGTTCTGTAAAGTTCAATACGTTTTCTTCAGCTGTAAAATAAGAAATAAATGATATGTCATTACAAATGTTAAATGATGAAACAGTAAAAACCATCAGTTTATACATGCAGAATTATTAAACAAAAACTTCTTTAAACCCCCAACATATTAGTCTCAATTTCTTTTAAAGTAATTTGCATTAATATCAATCAGTTGAGGATCCTGGACACGCTACACGTCTAGAAAGACATCCTCAAAATACAGAGGACATTTGTAGCAAATTGCAGTCCTTCTGCCCCTCTGCCATGTCCTCCTGTCTCAATTGCCAGCAGTTCTTGGCTCTGAAAATGAAGTTGGATGTTGCTGTGTAAATACAGCATCTCCAGCTGTCAAAAAACAAAAGACCCCTCTGACATTATCATCACTTTTTTTACAGGGATGTAATGGAGGCAATTAATGGGGTTTCTCTGAAACAGTTCCCCATGACTCAGAATCCAGAAATGTCAATGCAGCACTGGATGAAAGATGCAAGGGTCTGTCAGGAGTCCAGAAACTCATTGACCTTCTATACACACACACTAATTACAAGCAAACAGATCACTGATAAGGATGATTACCTTTAATAGCCATTCAAACCCCTTTGTTTCAACTTGTTATCAGGCCAAAATCACCAGGGTATGTAAACTTTTGATCAGGGTCATTTGGGTAGTTTCTGTTGTCATTATGATTTAAAAAGAGTAAACACAGTTGAGTGATAATAAATGGCTTCAGCCAAACACTAACCATGAGTGAAAGAAAATTTTTGTGTTATCATCCATATTCTCTGAAAAATAAACCATACATTTTGCCAGGGTATGTAAACTTATGAGCACAACTGTATATGCCGCCTTTCATGGTTAAAGCCCACCAGCCGAGAGGCCGCATATATACTATCAATGGGAAAAGATTAAGGCCCTGGGTACTGATCTAGTACGAATAAATGAGCAAATTTGCTTTGCTGGAAGCTTGCCCAATCCAGAAAATCTGCTATTTTCCTGATAAAGCAAAAATCTTAGTTTTGGATAGAGTAAATAGGGTTCAAAACCTCTGACAGTTTATCTCTTGCTGTCTCTGTCCTATTGGGGAGATTTTTTCTTCTCTACAAGTCACAGAAAAGTAACAGGAAGTGAGAGGAGATCATCAGTTGTCACTGTAACAGGTGTCCTCATTGGAAGATTTACCTTCACCGCTTGTTTGGTGACATTTTAGGATTTCCTGTCACTTTCTGTCTCAGTAACAATGGTCACCGTGACAAATAGAGAGGGTAAATCTCCCTAGTGGGGGCACCAACAGTGACAAAAACCCAACAGATTCTAACCCACCCCCCAAAAAGCAAAAAAAAAAAAAAAAATGACCCCATGTACACTTTAGAGAAACATGTACAGAGAAAAGCATGTAGCATGTAGGCTGCCATCACTGACCTCTGCTTGTTTCTGAACTCTCATACAGCTTGTCTGAAAAGTCAGCCAATCAGACAATACTGAAGCCAAAAAAAAAGCCAGGCAAAAAGAATTTTCAAAATACATCCTTGTAGGTCAATTGACTTCTATCTAAATTATGTATTTATGTGAGATGGACTCTAAAGGACCTTAGATTGTAAGCTCCTTAAGGGCAGGGCCTCATGTGAATGTACAACATGTAAAGCACTGTGTAAAATTGTTGGTGATAGTTAAAGATTTGTAATAATCATTGTCAAGCTACATTGCAGCAAAAATCTTGACTGCTAAAAGCTTATGGGTCTGTGCCAAGATTTGGTACATGAGTTTTTCCTGGAGCATTTTTGGAACAGAGGGAGGTTTATTCAAATGAATGGTGCTCAACCAAAAAACTGACATTATTTTTTTTTAGAAACGCGCTGCAGCAGCTGTCAGCTGTGCTTTGCTTAGATGGAGCCTTATGCCGCGTACACACGGTCGGACTTTTCGTCTACAAAAGTCCGACAGCCTGTCCGACAGACTTCCGACGTACCTTCGGCGGACTTGCGGCAGACTTTCTTACGAACGGACTTACACACACACGACCACACAAAAGTACGACAGCCTAGTACGCGGTGACGTACACCAAGTCCGACGAGACTATAAAACAGAAGTTCAATAGCCCGTACGACACCCTTTGGGCTCCTTCTGCTAATCTCGTGTTTATCTCGTGTTAGTAGAAGTTTGGTGAGAGACGATTCGCGCTTGTGAGACTCGTATTTTTCAGTTCGTTTTAACTGTTGTTCAGTCTGTGCTTGTGAGGTTTGTATCTGCTTTTCAGTGCGTTTGGTCAGTTGGCATTGAGAAATCTTTGTTTTATTGGCCGCTCGTTCCTGATTTTCAGGTCGTTCTTCACAGGCCTTGCTGTTCTTCAGTGCGTTCTGTTTAGTGCGTTCTGACCAGCCGACCGTTTTGAAGCCATGTTACCTGTACGTACTCGTCGTCGAGCTCGTGCATTGTATGTGCTTGGTGCTGTAGTTTATTCTTCAGCCCAAGACCAGTCCATGAACAGGGCGAGGAGGAGTTCATGGACCAAGAATTGGTTGCTTCAGCGTGACCAGTTCTGTCACATGCCTTTGCTCCGTGAGATCCGTGAGAATAATCCTGAGGATTTCAGGAACTTTCTCCGGATGACGGACCCCGTTTTTGACCGTTTGTTGGCTTTGCTGACCCCCTATATCAGCAGGCAGGATACCTGCATGAGGCAAGCCATCACTCCGGAGCAGAGGCTGGTCGCTACCTTGCGGTATTTGGCCACAGGGAGAAGCCTGCAGGACCTTAAGTTCTCGACAGGCATCTCCCCCCAGGCTCTGGGGATCATTATCCCAGAGACCTGTTCTGCCATCATACAGGTCCTGCAGAAGGACTATATTAAGGTAAGATATTTTTCTTTTATTAGCATCACATGTTCTTTTATGTAATCTTTGATAATATAATGTATTTCTTGCTTCAAACACTACTTACCATCATTGCAATATAGTGTGAATGTCCCCTTTTTATCCTCACACATGCTGGATTTTTTTCCTGTTATTTTTTGTCATGCATGTATATTTTCCTTCAATAACCTTCCCAGCATGAAGTGATGGGAACATATCCACCTAGTCTACTCATTTGGAATGTATTTTGTTTGAGTGTATTTAGTGTGCTGCTAATGAGCAATTATCTAGATTTCACAAACCCCCCCCCCCCCCCACCTAAACTCACTCCAAATAGTGTGCTGCTAATGAGCAATTATCTAGATTTCACAACCCCCCCCCCCCCCACCTAAACTCACTCCAAATAGTGTGCTGCTAATGAGCAATTATCTAGATTTCACAACCCCCCCACCCCCACCCTCGTTAAAATTTGCTGGAATGTTCTGTGGTGTTGATTTGTCTAAAGCAAATATATGTTGCACTTTGCAAAATGCATGTGCACTCTACAAGTGCATTTGTTCCAGTGCTTTAGTAAATGAGCAGAAGCTCTGCTGATTTCCATCATCAAATCATATGCAAGCCTCAAAGTGTTTTCATTAATTGCCCTTGCATGTGATTGTGTACTCCTTGCAACATGAATGCCTTTTTACATTACCTCATTTACTGTAAGCTGGTTAGCAACTGCACCTGCAGAGTGCGACAACTGCAGTCTTGTAGCCTTTTTAGTCCCTAAATTCCTGCGTGTCCTAAAAGTAATTTTTTTTAGGGATTTCACAACCCCCTAAAATGTAATCAATGTTCCATCAGAGGGGGTGAGCAATCTGATAAGTGTGCCTTTCCATATTAGTTATTCCAGAACAATTAAATTATTGAATGTTATACTGATGCTGGGGAATAATGTTTTTAATTGTCTAATTTTCTTGCAATGTTAGCTTCCAAATTAATTGATTTTGGTTTTCTTGTTTGATTTCCCAGTTTCCTTCAACGCCACAGGAATGGCAGACTGTGGCATCCCATTTTGCCAGCCGTTGGGACTTTCCCAATTGTGGAGGGGCTATAGATGGGAAACATGTCCACATTGTGCCACCACCCCATTCGGGGTCATATTATTTTAATTATAAGGGGTTCCACAGTATTGTTTTAATGGCGGTGGTGTCGGCACACTATGATTTTTTATATGTGGACGTGGGGAAGAATGGCCGGATGTCGGATGGAGGAGTACTTGCCCAGACGGAGTTCTGCCAGCGTCTCCAGAGTGGTGGCCTGGGATTGCCACCTGATGAGGATAACGTGGAAGGACTCCCCTTTGTCTTCATTGCCGATGAAGCCTTCGCTCTCAGCAAGCACCTCATGAGGCCATTCCCCCAAAGAACACTCACCCCGGAGAGGAGGGTTTTTAATTACCGGCTGGCCAGAGCTAGAAGAGTGGTTGAGAATGCGTTTGGAATTCTGGCCAGCCGGTTCCGCCTGTTTCAAACAGCCATTAATTTGGCGGAATACAAACTTAATTTTATCGTTTTATCGTGCTGCATTCTGCACAACTTTTTAAATAAGCATTCTACAAATT